>OZ017740.1:81625324-81882824 GCA_963969285.1 Odontomyia ornata | reverse complement strand
AAAGGTATCAACTGAAAGGTCTTGATGAAATCTTGGAATATACAGGTACGTTGCTAAAAATTGCAACATTGATAACAAGGCAGGCAGGGGAAGCAGAAGAGCATGAAAAAATTGTGACTACCCTTTGCAATGGGACGCTAATTGGAATCTGGAAAAAATCATGAACGTAGTCCTCTTTGATTACAACTACGAACAATGCCTCAGAAGTTCAAATTTGCTGAGCTCTGTTAATAACAGTAGAGTACAGGATTTACTTTTATTCGAGTTCACTGTCATCATAAAGTACCTAAACTCACGTCATCATGTATATTCTTCTTGCTCGTATCTATAAACAAATCAATTGAAGTTGTATAGTTTATTGTAACAAAATATACTTTAATTTCGCAATAAGAATACGTCTCCACACATTGTTGGTATAAACAACATAAACATTTCTTGTTTTCATAATTTTCTCGAGTACATTGACGCTTGATACTTTGCTTGCAATTGAAGTTTCAACCATAAGCCGAAAAAAAATCGTTGAAATTCTTGAAATTGGTATTGGATATCTCCAAAACATCGATTTATCACATTTTAACCGATCGTTTGGGCTTATGAAAGCTCGGTGCACGTTTTGTTCCGCACAAGTCAAGGTGCTTTCAAAAATAAACGATACTTTTTTCAGATTTTTTTTTTGATTTTTTGACTAGAAATCGCATTATAACCATCAATCACTCACCGTACTTGCCTGATATGGCTCCCTATGACTTCTACCTATTCGGGAAATTCCATTCGGCCATGAAAGGAAAACGCTTTGCGTCCATAGAGGGAATCCAAAAGGCTTGCACCAACATCCTGAAGGACATTCCGGTCAATGACCTGACTAGGAGGAGGAGACTATTTTGGATAAATAAACTCAAATTTATCAGAACAAAGCTCCTGCCGTTTCTATTTTAGCTCGGTCTCATTTATTTTGGAACGCAACTTGTAGAAATATTGACATCTACAAGGACGTCAGAATTGAGACCGTTGAAAAATCTTGAAGCTCTTGGACAAAATTGACAACCATTTATTCTAGTCCCCTGGCATTCCTTTGAACTTTACAAAGTAAGGAGCAGCTCAGGTACCCAATCATCCACCAAATAACATTGTACAAATTTTATTCTTAACTGAAACCGGCTCAGGAAGGTAGATGGGTACAGAAGTGTTCACTGAGATGAGAGACTTAACGTTCTAAATCCCACTATCCCCACACCCCCCAACTTCCAAGAGACCGGAGGCTTGCTGAAGCTGTGCATCGGTGCGGACATTAAAATTTGATACTTGTATGTTAGTGAAAGTGAAGTACAGGGTGGGCAAAAAGTCCCTTTCCTGCAGGATTCCAAACGCAGTACCAGGTCCCCAGGATGGAGATGCTGGACTAATTGTGTTTTGTAAGGGTATAGGTGTAAGTCCGTTTTTAAAATCGTGCGCAACGTGCCTCGCTTTATAGCCAACTGTGCTGAACGTCGTCGTGTTGATGTTTCATCGTTCTCTCCAACGCTTTGCCTAACAAGCTGTATGTTTTCAGCCGATCGTTCAGAACGAGGTCTGCCCGTACGTTTCTCATCTGCAACGTTCTCATATCGCTCAAATTTGGCCACCATAGAACGTACAGTTGGAGCTGCTGGAGGATTGCGAACTCCATAAAATTGGCACTATGCACGTTGAGTGGCAGTTACTGAACGGCTGTTTTCCAAAAATAATGACATTAGTTTGTACGATGGTGTACCTTTCCATATTGGAATCTCCCAAGTTGAATGTCTACAAAAAAAATAAGAATTTAACAAATTACTCACAAATGTAACAGTCATTAATTTTTTACATCGGAAAGTTACTTTTTGCCCACCCTGTAGTAGTGATGTGTGTGCATGCAAGAGACAGGAAATGCTAGAAGCAACGCTCTCCAAAATATAAGAATAGAGAAAAACGGACGTCAGAAGTTGCGTTTTTCAAAACATGAGAAGCTTAAAGAATGGTTGAAATATTGTACAACGAAACGTTTCTGGGTGAGTGTTTCTGAACTCGATTGGTTTATTTTTGGGAAATAATGCAACAAGTGGCGAACAACAGGCAGCCTCTCTCTTCTTGGAATGTGGGGGTGCGATGCTAGTGCGATTAAGCATCTTGACTCCCTCATGTCTTTGAGGACTTGCGTAACCATCTACCTTCTTAAGCCAGTTTCATTAAATATATAATTTAAAAATAAAATGATTATAAAATTTTTTGACGGATAATTGGGAATCTGAACTCATCCTGGTCTTGGAAAGTTTGAAAGAATGCCTGGGTCTCACTAGTATGCTTCAAATAGATCCAGTGCCTTGTAAAATACATACATATTTTTCAACGGTCTCAATTCTTTCGTCCTTGTATACGTCAGCATTTCTAATATACCATGGAACCCTTATAATCTTTCTAACAATTCTGCTTTGGAAGGAATGGAGTGCGTTTTTATTAGCTATGTTACCTGATTTAAAGCAAAACTACCGTATAGTAGGGTTTGTCATACAATCTCTGTGTATTTTCCCCTGTTTAGCGCTTCCAGACTATCCTGCGTTTTCGCCTTTTCCATTTAAACGCTATTATTTTGTTTTTTCCGACAAATATATATTTCGGGGGTAAGTTGCGCCCTTCTTCAGTGTCCATTATTATGACACTGAAGAAGGGAGCAACTTACTCCCGAAATATATATTTGTCAGAATAAACAAAATAGTAGCGTTCAAATGGTAAAGATCATATAATCTGTTTTTAATGAGTATTCGATTTTTAAGGCTAAGACTTTGGTTTAATGCAAGGGTATAAAGAGGAGAGAAGTCCAATGCAGTCTCCTTGTTTATTTTGTATATGTTCTTTCTGTGTAAGTTTTTTGCGAATGTAAATCCAAAGTATTTAGCTCTTGGTGTCCTCTTTATTATTCCTTTATTAATGTTAAGTCCGTGTGGAGTTTATCGTCTTCTTTTTGTGATCAATAGTGCTTGTGTTATGTCAGGTTTAATCTTAATTTTCTATTTAGGTAAAAATTTCATTAAAATATTTATTGATCATTGCATCTTTGAAGTGATGAGTCTTATTTGTCGTGCTGTATTCAATATACAAGTATCATTAGCGTACAGTGATAGTTCAACTCTTAAAAGCAGAGTGGGAGGATCTATAGTAAATATGCTTTATAGAACTGGTTAGATGCATGAGCCCTGAGGAACTTCAGCTATAACTCGTCTCTGGGTTGAGAGTTGTTTGTTAATTCTAACACGGAGTGTTTTGCCTTCCAAGAAGGCACCAATAATTTGAGTGAGCTGCAGTGGCATATTGAATCGATGCATTTTGAAGATAAGTCCTGCATGCCCGACCTTATCAAAGGCCTTGGCTATGTCAAACATAACTAGGGCTGTTAAATCACTGCAATTGAACTTGTTCTGATGTGCTGGATCACAGAACTGGAGTTCAGTAGAGTGCTTAGCTTTGAAGCCATATTGTTCTTCTGGTATAATATCTTTGTCAGATACAACATTATTAAGTCGATATAGAATTACCCTTTTCACATTTTTTGACAGCGATGAGAGGATACTGAAAGGTCTCCAATTTTGTGGAAATTGTGGGTCCTTTTGAGTTTTCGAAGAAACAATAATAAACGCTGATTTCCATATTTAGGGAATAGAATATTGCATTAATAATGTCTGAAAGTGTTTGTAAGATATTATATAGTGTTTGTAATAGTGTCATGTCCAGCTGCTTTATGTTTATTGACTATCTGAATAATGTTCTTTCGTCTAAGTCCGTTAGCTTGATCCGGTCTTCGTGCTGAATGTTATCTTTCAAGAGTCTGTTGATAGAAAAATCAATTCTATCTTCAGTCTCAAAGCCCTCCCTGTCCGGAGAATTATCACGGAATTGCATTTCCAGAACATCTGAAAATGCTTCATCCATACCCGTATCGTGGAAGTGCATCCAATTTGAAGTGTAAGTGCATCCAATTTGAACCATGTATAGGTGTACCACAATTTCATTGTTTATTCGAAATCATTTGGATATTCTCCGTAAACTATCAGTCAAAGACAAGGGACTCTCCAAAAAGCTCTCCCATTGCTCTTTTTGGAATACCCTTATCTTATCAGGGATTTCGTTTGTCATCCCAGTAGTGTTTATGCGTAGCGTAGGGTCACCTGTATATCTGGCTCTCTTCTGAATTGTATTCCTTCGCTTTATCAATTGTTTGATGTTCTAAAGAAGTTCACATTGATTTGTTACCATTCTCAGAGTTATGGCCGGATTTTTCTCTTTTGCCTAGAAGATTTTTTGACTTAAGTTGTCAATGATGTTGTGGGTGCCGTTTGCTTTTTCAGCTGATTGAGAATTAGTTTCATTGGCTAATGCGGCTTTAAACGCTTTCCAGTTTTTTTTCCTGCATGAGAATATTAATGAAGATATTTTCCACAAGAATAAGGACTGGTTTTGAGTCGGAAGACAGTTTATGGAGGACATTTAACCGAAAATGTTGTGTGGAATCTAGTGATATTCCAATTTTCAGTGCAAAGCTACTTCTTGATCCATAGCTGTTAGTTCATTGGGCATATGCAAGGTGAAGTGGTTAGCTGTGACGCATGCTTCGAGATTGATCCCAGGTTCATTGCTTCTCACAGCTCCTTATAGGCGGCGAATGGCGTTTAGACCTCCCGCGATTGAAATAGGGCCTTCAAATGCGGCAAATGCTCTAAGATCGTGTGGAAAACTTGTATTTCCTAGAAAATTGTAACCAAAAATTAGAATGAACTCTAGAAAATTAATTCGCCGTTTGATTGCTGTAGTCTCTAGTCAGTACTCAGTAGGTATATTAATGAGATAGTGACTGACGCTTCATCTCATGTGAATGGCCGTTCCAACTCCTCTAATCGTCATCTGTCATTTTTGTGTACAATGTTGTTAGGGATGCGGAATCAGTTTCCAGAATTCAGAAAGGTTTCTCGGATCAGTATAATGTCAAAAATATGATCGAATATAAATTATTTTAGTTCACTAGAATGTTGAAGCGAGGGGTTGCCATTCCACCTCATAATCGATATGTGGTTCATTGAACTCATTAGTGTTTAATGCTGAGGACACTTTGCGATGCAGCAAACATGGTTGCAATCATCTCTAGCATCATGCTTTTAAATATTTTTGTATTTCAGCAAACATTTGGCCCATGTTAAGAGCCTAGTTTTGTGTGCATGGTAGTGTCGGTGTCGAAGTCATTGGTTTTGTTGTTGGTTGTGTAGCTACACGATTTTCTCACGTTCTTTGGATTTCTGGGACAACCCCTGTTCTCTGTCGCAATTGACATATTTTGACTTCTCCCCAATTTCCTTTGAACAGTCCAAGTAAAGATGTGCATGACAATTTCTGGAAGAGTGGCCAAATTATTGGCAATTTGGGCACATACTCTGCCCCATTCGAGGAAGCTGTGCCTCCACCATGCACGTAAGGTTGCAATCAGATTTAATAACAGAGTATTTTCCAAAACAAACGAGATTTTTGTCATAATTTTTTTTTTGGTGGCGCCATCTGTAAATGAGATAGTGCGTTGGAAAGTTACATCTTTCCCTAACTTCCAGTGGAAGGTTGGTGACATTCGGTTCAGTTGAAGCGAAGTTACTGCGTCTAAAGTGACAGTATGTTTGTGTCGTCGGTACAAAAATGAGTTTAAAACAAAGATCTTGAACATTTGAATTGATGAATTGATATCGTGCCAGAGTTCATGAGTGTTCAGAATTATAATCAATTTGTAATCCATCCATAAAATTAATTATACAGCAAAGCATTCAATATTGAAAACATTGACCTCTTGATTCATTGAACTATGTAATTTGCTTGCTTCTCCATATTTCAAATAGTCAGCATTTTTTGTCTTCATCGAACATCGTTCAATTATTTAAAACATGTACACATATGTGCAACAGTAAGCACATTCTTTGCTCGATAATTGAACTCTGTTCTGGTTAACAAAATTGATGAGCATGTTGTTCTAGAATATAAATACAATTGAATGTTGAATAAAGGAGTTCAATTTTGGAATCAGATCAGTGCGTGTTTTATTCGTGACCTTTCAAAGCGTGTTATTTTTATTTGTGACTTTCACAGTTTGAGGAACAAGTATTAGTTTCTCAACATTTTTGGTGCGTCGAGCCGGATAACGAATTGTATATTTGTGGATCCGGATACGAATTTTTTAGTGGCAAAGCATCGGAGACAATAATGATTTGGTTCTGGTGATATATTTGATATATTTGATGTATTTGATAAAATCGATTCTTAGCGCAACCATTGCTCAAAATCTCCACCGTTGAATTACTTTATACAAGTTGGTGCAGACGAGTTTTTGGCTCCGCTGTTATAAGATTCTGAAAGTAATCAACACCAGTGCTGAACTACATCCTGAGGAGGGTCTTTGCCAATATGCCGGAAACAAGGGGCGACAAATCCACAACTGCATCTGCTGCCACGAAAGATGATAAGGGAACTTCATCGACTACGGTCGCACAATACGACCATTTTTGCAACATTGCGAGGCTGAAGAAAAACTTCGGGAAGGATAGCAAGGATCGTCATAATCTTGGCTATTTTGAGGCAAGGCTGCAACGACTGCAGGAGTTATGGACAGCATGTCAGGAGCATCATACTCTCATGCTCGACCAGACGGCCGACAATCCTGCGCGACGCAACTCGTATCTTGAAGATTTCGAGACCAGCGAGAACCAATATTTGGACCTGCTAGGGGCGTTCAAAGGTGGCATCAGGCAACATCAGGGTGAATCGAGCATCAGTATTACTGAGAAACCTGCATCTGGAACTACAAAGGTTCAGCTTGAGCGTTTGGTAAGTCCCAAGTTCGACGGGAGTTACAGACAATGGCGGAGGTTCATCGATTTGTTCACGTCAATGGTGCACAATTCTGAGTCATTATCTGCAGTAGAGAAGATGCAGTACTTAAAGACTCATCTGACTGGAGAGGCGACACGTGTCATCCAGCATATGGACATCAACAGCGAGAATTACGAGGCAGCATTGCAAATGCTTCGTAAACGATATGGCAACAAACGATCCATCGCGTGGAGCTATCTACATACGTTCCACAAACTACCGGCAGTTAAGGAGGAACGCGACTTTAACATTAAGCAATTCATGGACACTACGGCTGAGCTCATTGCCAATATGAAGAGCATTGGTGTAAACACGGAGCATTGGGATATACTGATCATTTATTCAGTTACACAAAGACTAGACCATGAAACAAGAAGATTATGGGAGACGTCCCTTGGAGCATCACCAGAGATACCAACTCTAGCAACGTTCATAGATTTTTTAACAAGCTGTTTCAGGACATTAGAAGCGTTGAATGGTCCTAAGAAACCTCAAAAAGTGGATGCACTCACGGTTCGTGACGTAACGACTTGCGACATTTGCAGCAAAAGTCATCACATAAATCAATGCGATACCTTCAAGGCATGAAAGTTGGAACAGCGAAAAGAGGCTGTGAAACGAAATAAATTGTGCTTTAATTGCTTAAGGAAAGGACATGTCATCAGTAAATGTCCATCTAAATCCAGATGTCGAACCTGCTCCAAACAGCACCATACATTGCTCCACGACAGCAATAAGAGAACGTCTGCAGTATTATCTAGCGACGCTAAACCATTTAACACCATCAACAAATTCACTTTTTGCCGAAGAAAATTATCTTCGCCAGCAAGTGCTATTAGCGACAGCCCGAATCAAGGTGGAAAACGCTTCATCGGAGTTGGTAACATTAAGAGCACTTCTTGATTCTGGTTTACAACGGACATTCATCACGGAATCAGCTGCTCAACTGCTCGGACTGAAACGCGAATACGCTAAAGTTACGATATGTGGTCTAGGAGCAACCTCAAAGGTTCAAACAAAGGGAAGCGTGCTGCTGAATATCAACCCAAGATGTGGAGATAGCGTGTTCACTGTATCAGCTTTGGTGATACCCAACATTACTAATACATGTCCTTCAATCGATACTAAAGTGAAGCTTCCAAAAACATTGTCACGTGCTGACTTAGCGGACCCGTTATGTGGCACACCTTCACGTATTGATATGTTGCTTGGTGCAGATGTTTACAATTCTGTAGTTCTGCCGGGATTCAAGAAAGGATCGCCTTGCGCTGTCAATACTGTATTCGGATGGATTTTACTCGGACCGACATCCATGGCAGCAACTTCAAATTCTTTGGCAGGAATTGTATCATTGGTCAGTATTGAAGAAGAAACAGACCAACTTGTGAAACGGTTCTGGGATCTTACAGAGGCACCAATCAATCCTATCCTAAAGCCTGAAGAAACTGCTGCTGCGGAATGGTACCAAAAAACAACCAGACGAGACGACTTTGGAAGATATATCGTGAGGCTTCCATTCAAGGAGAATGTTGAGCCTGCAAAAACTCTAGGCGATTCTCAACGAAACGCTCATATTAGGTTTTCACAGCTAGAAAAGAAACTAGCCAACGACGGAAAGCTACGGCAGCTATATAGAGTTCATGGAAGAGTACAGGAGACTAGGACATATGGTAGAGTTACCTGCTCAAGAGAAACACTCGAAGTACAGTTACTATTTGCCGCATCACGCTGTGGTTAAGGCAGAGAGCACAACTACGAAACTGAGAGTAGTCTTCAACGCGTCTGCAAAAACGCCATCAGGGAAATCACTCAACGACACACTCTTAACTGGGCCGAGCTATCAAAATAACATCATTCACATATTGATGAAGTGGAGGACATACAAATACGTTGTAGCAGCTGACATCGAAAAGATGTACAGACAAATAATCATAGACCCCAGAGACCAAGATTATCAACGAATTCTGTGGCGAAACCATCCTTCGCATCCAATGAAACACTACAAATTGACAACAGTTACGTATGGAACAGCTAGTGCTCCATTCCTGGCCATGCGGACGTTACATCAACTCGCTGATAACGAGAAGTTGTTTCATCCCCAGGCGTGCCATTCGATAAAACACGATTTCTACGTAGACGATGTACTTACAGGTGGAGACACGATTGATCAAGTGAAATGCCTTCAACAAGACTTAATCACAGCACTCCACAAAGGAGGTTTCAACTTGCGGAAGTGGACTGGTAATGACGACACTCTTTTGAATGCAGTTTCCGTTTCTGACCGAGAAACAAACGTACCGCTTAATATTCACGAGGATGCTCATATTAAGACACTTGGTTTGCGATGGCATCCAGCCAGAGATTCATTTTCATTCAAAGTAAACCTTGAACCAATGACCGATGACCCACCAACTAAACGACAGCTTCTGTCAGAGATAGCCAAATTCTTTGACCCAGTAGGATGGTTGCAGCCCTGCATCATTTTTGGCAAAATCATCATGCAACAACTGTGGCTTGAAGGAACGGAATGGGACGAGCCCGTGCCAAATCAACTCTCGAGAAAATGGCGGAATTTTCGTGCCCAACTGTCGGCAATCGAAGAAATTTCGATTCCCCGCTGGCTAAATTATACCAGCATCGAGTCGATCCAGGTTCATGGATTTTGTGATGCATCCGAATCGGCATATGCAGCAACTATCTACTTGCGTGTTCAAGAGAATGGTGGAAAATCACTCGTTAAACTTATAACAGCGAAATCAAAAGTGGCCTCCTTGAAAGTACGATCAATACCACGTCTCGAACTGTGTGGTGCAGCCTTGTTATGCGAACTTATGAACAGCACTCTGAAAGCGCATGGATGGGATTGTCTCAGATCGTACTACTGGACTGACTCTACAATTGTGTTGCAATGGTTACGTCAACCGGCAACCAAATGGAAAGTCTTCGTAGCGAATAGAGTTGGAGAGATACAATCAAGCTCAGAGCCAAAACAGTGGTGACATGTGGGTAGCAAATCAAATCCTGCAGATATCGCATCCCGTGGAGCACTGCCTCAGGCTCTTGTCAACGACAAATTGTGGTGGAATGGGCCAGACTGGTTGAGTGAAGACCCCAGTAAATGGCCAAAAGGGAATTCGTTTACCAACAGTGCTATGATTGACATCGAAAGGCGAACCAACGACGCGTGTTTGACGAGTGTCTCAGCTCAAACAATCACACCTGAGCAAACGCCGGACATCTTCCAAAGATTCTCATCTTTAACAAAGTTAGTTCGAGTAACTGCGTATTATCGTAGATGGAAAACCAAAAATAGTAGTACGTTCTTGACCAGCGACGAAATAAAGGAAGCGGAAATCATCTGCGTTCGCATGCCCAACGAGAAGCATCCTCAGATGAAATTGAGCAACTGGAGAATCACAAGCCTCTGCGTAAGTCAAGTCGCCTTATAAGGCAGCGACCATTCTTGGATTCGGAAGGACTGCTGAGAGTAGGTGGAAGGACTCAACAGAGTGCATTGAGCTATGACACTAAGCACCAAATTATTTTACCTAGGGGACACTTAGCAAACCTAATTATCAAACACTACCATCATCTTACGTTGCATGGAGCTCAACAGCTGGTTCACGCTACAATCCGAACGAAATTTTGGATAATAGACGGAGCAACAGCAGTTAAGGCATTAACTAGAAAATGCGTCACATGTTTTAAAGTCAACGCGAAGCCAAGCCAGCAGCTAATGGGTCAGTTACCATATGAACGAGTTCAACCAGGCAAGCCGTTTGCTCGCACGGGAATTGATTATGCTGGACCCATTTCCATTAAATGAAGTAGTGGTAGAGGCAGCAAAACAACAAAAGCGTATATTGCCGTCTTCGTATGTCTTTCAACAAAGGCAGTAAATTTGGAGTTAGTGGGTGACTTAACGGCAAAGACTTGCATCGCGGCAATAAGAAGATTCATTGCAAGAAGGGGTATGTGTCACACATTGATAAGCGACAATGGTACTAACTTCGTCGGAGCAAATAAACTGCTGAAAGCAGCCGCCAAAGAGATGATTAAGGAAGCACAACAAACACTCATTATCAATAACATTGACTGGAAATTCATTCCACCAGGAAGTCCGCACTTTGGAGGAATTTGGGAGGCAGCGGTGAAATCAATGAAGCGGCATTTGACGAAAGTAATAGGATCACATTTACTTAATGTCGAAGAGATGTACACGTTGCTTGCCCAGATCGAAGCCTGCTTAAACTCGCGACCATTGACACCAAAAAGCACTGACTCGAACGATCTAAACGCTTTAACCCCTGGACATTTCCTAACTGGGGAAAACCTATTCGAATTACCTGATGAAATTACACAAGATAACCCAACTAAGAAAAGGCAACTCGTCCAGAAATTGAAACAACAATTTTGGCAACGATGGAGCTTAGAATACCTTACGCAGCTACAACAACGTGCAAAGTGGTTTACCGAAAACCGAAACATAAAGGTTAATGACCTCGTGCTCGTCAAACTTGAAAATTGTGCCGCTACTCAATGGCCTCTGGGCAGAATTTTGGCTCTCCATCCCGGAGAGGATGGGTTAACGAGGGTTGTAACAATAAAGACGAGTGACAGAACTATGAAGCGACCCATATCAAAAATCTGTCGACTACCAATAGATGAGGGACACAAAGAGCCTAAAACATCTGAAAACTCCACTTTCAATCCTCACTGTACTACTAGAGAGTGAAAAACTGGCATTTCGAAGAAATCATCAACTCTATCGAAACTCATGGTTTGCTTGCTGGCAGTTCTAGTTTGCGTAACACGAACTAAGGCAAATTTTACTATAAAACACCCTGAGTCTGGTCTGTACATAGAGCATATCGGTCAAGTACACTTGATGAAAGGACAAATACGAATGGATATTCACATTTCACCTGAAGAAATCAAACAAGACCTTTCCAATCTTCAACAAGTACGTCAGAACACATCGTACATTTGCGAACAAGGTGTTTGACTTCATCAGGATACACGATGCAAGGAGCTAGTGGAGCGACTGAATCAGGGAGTCATTAGTACCTTTGAGTCAATCACCTCATGGATTCAAAATCGATCACGGCGTGGAATTCTGGGAAACATCCTGCAAGGAATATTCGGAGTGAATGATGACAACTTAGATGAAAACCAGAAATGCCTTATTGACACCATGCAACATCAAGGACATTTGCTATTAACCACAACTGCTAGAGTCTACGATACTCAACATGCACTGACAACCAAACTAAATGCCATCATTGAGGAATTCAATCACGTGTCCAAAACATTGACAAAAATGTCCTCATGGTACAATTCCATCGACCAGAACCGAATCAGCCTTGATTTCTTAACCACATATCAATTAGCGTTTGGGTGGCTAGAACAGATTCAGAATCGTTACAATGGCTTATATAAAATTCAATCAGGAATTGGAAGTCTTGCAGAAATATGCTCACCAACCACCATGCATAAAACACTGGCACTAGTACAGTCAAAGTTAGGAAAGGGGTTATTTATCGAACCAAGGGAGATACAGAGGACACAAATTACAAAAACACAAAACGGCATACTCATATCAGGGTTCTTCCCAATAGTCGAACAAAGGAACTTCGAGCTTCTACATTGTACAGGCATCCCACATAGTTTAAACGATGGAAATTACTCAGTCCCTGATGTCTCCACGAATTATTTTGGAGTAAATTACGATGACCAACTGTAGTTTGAACTGAGCCCTAAAAAATTTGACCAATGTGAAACAGTTTCAAACAACAGGCGTCATTGCTCAGTCAGCATACTCCAGAGTATTAGCTAGCATCCTAATTGCATCTTAGATGAGATTTTCGAGCGAACCAATAAGATCTCATGCCCACTCAACGGACTACACGTGAAGGATTTGCTATGGAAGCAGCTAACCCGAGCTAACAACTGGCTATTTTTATCCTCTGAAAAGCAATCAATCGCCATAACATGCAGTGGGCATCGACAAGATGCTAAAATCCAAGGAGTGGGTATAATAGAAATGGGCTCTCATTGCAGCATCAAGAGTTCAACCGCCATAATTCGCGCTAACTCTCAAATTATGGAAACCGTACATGTGCAGTCAACCTACATTAAACCCATACGATTGATGCAAGACACCGTAAAAAACACAAATCTGCCGTATCTTTACATCGCCACGGAACCACTACTCAAACAAGACGATAGATTTATTCATGAAACCCAACAGCAAGAAGCGCTCCTGCGATCCAAGTTTTCGGCTACCATTTGGCATCAGACGCGACATCACATCATTGTTCTGGGCACAAGTGTTGGCCTCACCTTCCTAGTTGCATCTATCATTATCAGCGTCCTAATATGGAGATTGCGGAGACCACCAGTTACAAACAATGCTAATCCGAATACGAGATGGCACAAAAGATAACAAACTATCCTCTGCTAGAAGAACCAGCGGTTCTTGGCGGGCAGAATGTTCAGAATTATAATCAATTTGTAATCTATCCATAAAATTAATTATACAGCAAAGCATTCATTATTGAAAACATTGACTTCTTGATTCATTGAACTATGTAATTTGCTTGCTTTTCCATATTTCAAATAGTCAGAATTATTTGTCTTCATCGAACATCGTTCAATTATTTAAAACATGTACACATATGTGCAACAGTAAGCACATTCTTTGCTCGATAATTGAACTCTGTTCTGGTTAACAAAATTGATGGGCATGTTATTTTAGAATATAAATACAATTGAATGTTGAATAAAGGAGTTCAGTTTTGGAATCAGATCAGTGCGTGTTTTATTCGTGACCTTTCAAAGCGTGTTATTTTTATTTGTGACTTTCACAGTTTGAGGAACAAGTATTAGTTTCTCAACAATGAGTGATTCTCGCGTTTCAGATATGGTCATGAGGACATAAATAACGAGGAACATACGGGCCGCAAAAACTCAGTGATCACCGAAAATGCCATCGAAAATGCGGGTGAATTTATCAAAAATGAGCCGAAATCATCAATGAAATTTATGGAAATGAAGTTGAATACCTCCAAAACATCGATTTGTTGCATCTTAACCTATAATTTAGGCTTACAAAAGGTCCGTGCACGTTTTATTCCGCACAAGTCAAGGAGCATTCCAAAATAAACGAGACTTTTGTCACAAAAATCCACTCTTGTGACTGATTTTTTGACTAGAAATCGCCTTTTAACCATCAATTGCTCACCGTATTCACCTAATATGGCTCTTGATGACTTCTACCTATTCGGAAAATTTGGTCATAAAAGGAAAACGCCTTGTGTCCACAGAGTGCATCCAAAAGGCTTGTACCGACATCGTGGACTCTTTCCAAAAGCTTTTGGATTGCGCAAAATAGTGTATCGAGGCCGGAGGGGACTATTTTGATAAATAAACTCGAATTTGTCGGAACAAAGTTCCTGTCGGTTCTATTTTAGCTCAGTCTCGTTTATTTTGGAACACACCTTGTATATATGCTTGTCTCTGATTTAGGGAGGAGAGCCTTGACAGCCCTAGTAAACTTAGTAAACTTCAATTGAGTTGAAGCGCTGTGACTGTAAGTCTTCCTTAAATTCTTCAACTTACAGACCAAGCAGGCCCCTAATGACAACATTTAATTGTCTGTCTTCCGGAAGTATGTAAGTGTGGTATTATATGTCATTCTCAGTTAATGCTTTTGTCAGTCGTCTGTAATCTTTAGATGTTGTTGATGTCGTTTGTATGCCAAGATAGATCCTTTTTGCAGATGAATATGAGATGTGATGTGTTTTCATAATGCTAAGTGTTTGGGACCATTTTGAGGGCTCTTTAAGAATGATTGGTACTGTTTTGGGTTCTTGTGTTTGTGGTGCAGGTTTTGTAATGCTAGTATTTAGCAGCATTAACTTTGGTTTTTGTTTAATGGCCGTATCTGTAAAGGTTGAAGCTGGTTTTGGTGGTGAAAGGGCAGCAAATATCTCATCCTCATTATCTTTAGTGCTAATCATGCAGTCAATTTCCATTTCACTTTCCGAATTTTCAGAAAAAGTACAAAGCTTTCAATGTGGAAACGTTCTTACCTCCCGTTTTTAAGAGTTTTGTAAAATAATTTTACAAAAACTTACTAAAATCGCGTCCCGTCTGTCCGTCTGTCAGTCTATCAGTCTGTCTATCTGGAACTGTGTCACAGCACTTTTTCTCGCAAACTACTTAAGCTAGAAACATCAAATTTTGTATGCAGGTGTAAAGAGGTGCTCTCTTTAGAGTTCAGCTACAAGAAAATTTTATAAGGTATTTAAGGGGAATCTCCCCATACAGGGGAGTGGTCCCCGAAAGAAAATTTCATCAGCCGATATGGGTATCAAATGAAAGATCTTGGTAAGAAATTTTCAAAACAGGTCTTAATTTGATACTTTTTGCTGCAAGGAACGCATAGGGAGGGGGAAGTACACAAAAAATTTGTGTCTGCCCCTCGCGATTCAACACCTGTGATCTGAAAAATCTGGAAAAAATTTTGGGGGTAAGTGTTTATAAGTACAACAACAACAAATACCTTAGAAGTCAAAATTCGCTCAACTTTGTCAATAATAATATGATCTTCGAATTTAACATTTTACCCAATAAAATCGTATAGGTATCTTTAAACTCAACGAAATTCCACATTTAATTAGCCCTACAAAAGGTACAAACTTTGTAAGTTTGATGAAAATCGAATAATATTCACGGAAGTTAGAGCCATTTGAAATTTCTCCAATTACAACAACAATACCACATGATTTTGGTATTTATGGACCCTTCATCGAATCAGTCACTGCGGTTCTGATTTGTTCGTCCAGAAATTTGCAAATAAGGTAAATAACATTAATATTTTTCGGAATTCATGATTTGAGGGATTTTCGCTGGTTTGCAACAAAATAATGGATTTTTTTTAAACGAGCCCACCTCTTTTATATGTTTCTTGACTTTATTCGTTGCTGGTGGCGGCATTTCTGAAAAGTTGAGTACAAAAACCTTCTGACATTAACGTAGGTCTCTCTATTCAACTTGTTTCATGTCAGGGCTATCCTTTTGAAAGTTGCCAGTAGATTTAGCCTTATATATCAATCTATTTACGAGTACATAGAAATGGATATATGTATGTGTGTATGTCCTGTATGGACTCCTAAACCACCCAAAAGATTTTTATGAAACTTTCAGGGTAAATAAAGTTTAGTTCAGGGATGGTTCTTGTGAAGGTTTTGTACTGATCGGGTGAAATAAAAATGTCCGCCACGTGACGTCATTCGATTCTCCAAACTAATACAATATCAAACCATATTGTGCTCTCTCCATCAAAGCCATTCGTTGGTAACGAAAACATATTTTTAAACAAACACAATTGGTAAATATTATTTGTGATGAAAAAAATCACAGCTAACAGTAATTTCATTTGAACGACATTTCCTTTCAATCTATTGCACGTGTTCTTTTCGCACGTAAATGTCATTCGTTGCGTCAAATGTATGCATTACTTTGGACATTTCCTCTACTTTTTGTTTTTTTTTGTGGTTGGGAGGTCACATACGCACAGAGTGTGGGACTCCCATGCTCACAAGAAGGCGAATGGAATACCCAATAAGCGCCTCCCCTATCAACTCGAAAACCAAGCCTAGAACCGATTGACACATTGCTTTGGGCCAGGTTTCATATTATTACGCCGTGAGTTGCCTTCAAGCTTGAGGATCCCTCTTCCAGCGGGAGGGGAGAAGGGAAGAGGAATTGCGGGACAAGTGATCCCCCAGCCCCAAATTCCCGGCTATTGTTAGTCCCTTTTATCTTTTAGAACTGCCCGAGCATAATGTGCTAGATACTATCCGGATGGCGCCCTCCCGTCCCCCTGTAGAGGTCCCTTTGCAGCCTCCTCCATTTTTTGTAAGCGAAGAAATGTATGGCAAGCAACATCTTCCTCTCCTGGGCAAAATTGTCGTCAGGGGCCCGTAACTTACCAATTTTTTGCAAGTAAGACAGAGAAATTCCTTCTCCGCTCAGCAACTGAGTCAGATAGAACTCAGTTTCACACTTCTCACAATTTAGCCATGGTCTCACACTCAAAATGAGGCATGCAATCCACCTTCACTTCTTGCAATTCACCCAAGATTGCTGCCAATCGTTGAGTGAGCACTTTCTCTCCTCACAGATAACCATATCCCTCGCGTCCTCGTTTTGACACAGGCAAATAGCGCGGCACTCTTTGGCAAGGAGGCAATAGGTATCACGCCTGCAATAACTCTTCACCGCTGTTGGATACGAAGATGCCAGTGCTCTTCTTATCTACACCTGTGCCAAGCATTTTCCGTATACCCCCTTACTAAGAGCGTCGCCCCATTGTTCTGCTCCGTACAGTAGCACTGACCCTAAAGCATTCATCAAGAGGCGTCGTATGCTCATGCGCCGAGTGAGGGACTGGATGACTGCTCGCGGGCTCAGTTTAGTACTGGAGAAAACCGAAGAGGTCATCTTGACAAAAACAAGAACCCTAGAGTAAGGATGATCAGTATTGGAGATAAACGAATCGATTCGAAGCCATCAGTGAAGTACCTGGGACAACTGATCGACTCGAAGATGAGTTTTTCTGAGCAAATCAGGGTAACGGGTGAGTAGGCTGCTTCAGGAATATCGGCTCTGAGTTGACTTATGGCCAACGTAGGCGGACCTAACGTCAAGAAGACGCCTCTTGATGAGTGCTGTAGGGTCAGTGCTACTGTATGGAGCAGAATCATGGGGCGACGCTCTCAGCAAGGAGATATACCGAAAACGTTGGGCACAGGTACAAAGTAGAGGAGCACTGAGAATTGCATCTTCGTATTCGATAGTCTCTGACACGACGGTGAGAGTTATTGCAGGCGTGATATCTGTCGTTCTCCTTGCTACAGAGCACCGCTCTATTTACCTGCGTCGAAAGGAGGATGCGAGGGAAATGGTTGTCCGTGAGGAGAGACAGTGCTCGCTCAATGATTGGCATTAGTCTTGGGTCGATTGCACGAAGGAAAGGTTGACTGCGCGCCTCATCCTGGATGTGAGACCGTGGCTAAATAGAGAGCATGGTGATACTGACTTCGACTTGACCCAGCTTTTGAGCGGGCATGGGTGTTTTCAGTCTTACCTGCACAAGATTGATAAGTCACGGTCCCCCGATTGTCGATTTTGCCCAGGAGAGGAGGATAATGCCTGCCACACATTTTTTGCGTGTACAAAATGGGTCAGGCTGCAGAGGGAACTCTACAGAGAGACGGGAGAGCTCACCCCGGATAACATAGCTGCAGTGATGCTTGAATCGGTTGACAAATGGAACCAGGTGGCACATTATACTTGGGCAGTCCTAAAATACAAAAGGGGCTCACAGCAGCCGGGGGCGCTGGAGCTGGGGGATTGCTTGTCTGGCACTTCCTCTTCCCTTCTCCCTCCCGCTAGGAAAGGGATCCTCCAGCTTGGAAGTGCCTCACGGCGTAACAAAACGAGACCTGGCCCGAAGTAATGTTTCAAACGGTTCCAGGCTAAGTTCTCAGGTTGACAGGGGAGGTGTTTAGTGGGTAGTTCAGTTGCCTTCTTGTGAGCATGGGAGTCCCACACTCTGTGCATAAGTGGCATTCACCTTCCTACCACAAAAAAAAAAACGCCCAGTGAGTTTTCATGAAACTTTCAGGGTAAATACAGTTAAGTCTAGGGATGGTTCCTGTGTAGGTTTTGTATTGATTGGGTGGAAACAAAATTTCCATCATTTGACGTCTTTCGATTCTTTGAACTAATATCAAACCATATTGTGCTCTCCCCATCAAAGTCATTCGTCGGATTCGCCAAGGTGAAGCCAAACTTAACAAAAACACATTTTGAAACAAACGCGATTGGTAAATATAAGTTCGCTTGGCTTAGTGGTTGGAGCACTAAGCCCGTAAGCCGAAGGTCACTGGTTGAAGTTTCGTTGGCCTCAACGAGATTTAGTTCGAGTGGTTCTTCGGACGGACTATAAGCCTGTTCAGTTATGATACGTGCTGGTTTAAAATCAGAAGGTATCGCAGCTGGGTGAATAGACACACGGCCAAAGCATGATACTGATCATATCACCTTGTGGAGTGCCGAGACATTAGATCATGACAATGAGATACTCTAACTATCTCTAAGCGAAGAAGAAGAAAATATTATTTGTGAGCGTTAAAAACTCGCAGTTAATAGTAATTGCATTTGAATGACATTTCCTTTCAATCGATTGCAAGTGTTCTTTTTACACGTAAACGTCATTCGTTGCGTCAAATATATGAATTGTTTGGACATTCCTTCTCCTTTTTGTTGCAACTCCCATGCTTGCAAGAAAGTGACTGAACTACCCAATAAACACCTGCCCCCTCAACCCGAGAACCAAGCCTGGAACCGTTTGACACATTACTTTGGGCCAGGTCTCATTTTGTAACGTCGTGAGCCACTTTCAAGCTGTGGGATCCCTCTAGCGGAAGAGGGGAGGAGAAGAGGAGTTGCTAGGGAAGTGATCTTCCAGCCCAAACTACATTGACTATTGTGAGTACTTTTTATCTTTCAGGACTGCCTGAGCATAATGTGCCACCTGGTTCCATTGTCAACCGATTTGAGCATCACCGCGAATATATTATCCGGATTGCGCTCTGCTGTCTCCTTGTAGAGGTCCCTTTGTAGCCTACTCCATTTTGTGCAAATGTGTGGCAGGCATTGCCTTCCTCTCCTGGGCAAAACTGACATCGGCGCACCGTGACTTACCATTCGTGTGCAGGTAAAACTGAAAAACCCATCCCTGCTCAGGAGCTTGGTCAGATAAAAGTCAGTTTCACAATTCTTTCAATTTAGCCATAATCTCACATTTGGAATGAGATGTGCAGTTCACCTTCCCTTCGTGCAATTCACCCAGGACTGCTGGCAATCGTTGAGTGAGCGCCCTCTCTCCTCGAAAATAATCATGTCCCTCACGTCATCGTTTCGACGCAGGTAAATAGCGTGATGCTCTCTGGTAAGCAGAGCAATAAATATCACGCTTGCAATAACTCTCACCACTGAATCAGGTATGCGAAGATGTAATTCTCAGTGCTCCTTTTCTCTGTACCTGTGCCAAGCTTTTTGGGTATACCTCCTTACTAACAGCGTCGCCCCATAGTTCTGCTCCGTACAGTAGCAAAGACCCTAAGCCCTCATCAAGAGGCGTCTTCTTGTTGGGCTGGGTCCCCCAACGTTGGCTATAAGTCGACTCAGAGCAATTAGTAGCCTCAGGTACTTCAACCAATCGTCTCATGAAGCAGGGTTGGGTCTTTCAGGTAATCCCTCAAAAGCCGTATTAGATATTCTGGAACATTAAAAGGGTTTTCCAGCGTATCCACTCATCTAGCGGTGTTAGAGGCATTCCTACCGTCGTGCCACCGACAAGATGATCTATCACTTGGTTAGGATATATGCTTTTGCCTTTTGGATCAAGCTCGCCACCTCTGCAATTGCATTAATGGCGGAGCGTCCTGCTCTAAAGCCATACTGCCAAGGGAATAGGTCCCAGCAGCATGAATTGCGCCACTGAGTCTTCTTTTGATGACTTTATCTAGCAGTGTCTAACCATATGCAGACGCTGATCCAGGATTTTCCTTCTCCTTGCTGATCAGCATGACCCTCGTCACATTCCATCGTGCAGTTTTCCCGGTACTTTGAATGTACTGAGCAGCAAATCAGGACAATCGTGATAGACAAGCTACAACACCTCAGCTGGAAAACCATTAAGACCTGGAGCCTTCCTCGCTTTCTGTGAAAATAGTTCCTCATCTAGTTCTGGCTGTGTGAAGAGTGGCCACTCAACTACTGTTTCACCATATACAACATCAACACGGGCGAGACGGGCAGAGAAGAGTGCCCGCACTATCTCGTCCATCTTTCCTGCATAGTGAATGCTAGGTTTCCGTAGGGCATCAAGCTTCCACATAACTAGCTTGTAGCCAAGGCTCCACGGATCCTTGTTTACATTGTACAATTGATCTTGCCAGCAGCCATTCTCGCTATTGTTAATCAATTTGCGAAGGCATTTTCTTGCCGAATTATATGCTGCTACCTGGTTGCATGCCTTGTCAGGCCTTCATGTTCGTTGAGCCTCACACCGAAGCTTGTGACACTTCTTCCATTTTCAGTGATTTTAGTCGACCACCACTGGGGGCTTGCCACGCCGGAGTGTTCGTCGACGCATAAAAGCGTTGAAAGCAGTCATAACGATGCTTATAGTTGAGTTCACCATGTCTTGAGCTTTCAGCTCTTCTATCCCCTGCATCTGCTGTGAGCACTTTGATGAACCTCTCAATGTCCATCCTGCCAATGTTCCTCCCAATTTTAAAAAGCCGACAACACGGACGTCAGGAGACAATATCACTGATTTCGAGCAGAATGCACTGATTTATTTATTTATTTACTTCATCACTATTTTACAGAATTAATAATCCCAATTATAAAATAAAACTAATAGATTACGTGTTAAGGTTAAAATATAAACCATGATGATCACTGGCTGAGTAGTCCTCTAATACTGAGGCGAATGTGTTATCAGGTATGGCTCCTTCACAGTCAATACGGCGGAAAGTCGACGTATTTCCGGTGTTTAGTATGATGAGCGCCATCTTGGCTACCATTTCTAGGATTTGTTTTCCCGCGGATCTGATTGAGGCATGCCCCATTCGATTGCTTTCGCGTTGAAGTCTCCCCCAATGAGTACATTTCCGTCTGCAATCAAGACAGAAAGATGATATAAATTCGTCC
Source organism: Odontomyia ornata (assembly GCA_963969285.1). Taxonomy (NCBI): domain Eukaryota; kingdom Metazoa; phylum Arthropoda; class Insecta; order Diptera; family Stratiomyidae; genus Odontomyia; species Odontomyia ornata. Next base: position 81,861,116 of record OZ017740.1, on the reverse strand, counting down.
GGCGCTAGCTACATCCCCGCGTCCACAACTCCTTACCATGAAATCACTATTCCGAATCCAGATGACGGCAGTAACAATTTCATCAAGATATGGTTTTGCTCACTCAGCAGCAAAAAGTCAGCTTTCATATCGCTCACAAACTGCTCTAGTAAACATTTTGGGTGGTTGAACTGCGGTATAGGCTTAGCAGCAGGATATGGGTCATCGAAGTTCTGATTTTTCCTTTGCTAGGACTTCCTGGAAAACCCGGCACTTCCTTCATCCCAAGACAGCCCAAAATCTGGTCTTGGATTAGTATCCTTGCAACGTATACAGTGTGCCTTCTTTGTACACTCCAGTGGCGAGGCGTCCATATAAGCCGATTCCCACCGGCTTCCCTTCTATTAAATGAAAGAAGTATCGGATTACTTTCATTCATCACTTTAATATGCGTTCCTCATATACATACGTGAATATTTTCATCACTTTTCATTTCATCCCGTGCTTCTTTGTTCCAGAAGAAATCGTACCAAAAAGCACAAATTTGGTACAATTTTTTCTTATAATCCATGGATCAACAGCACTATTTTTCGTTCTTCCTTTGATCTCACTTTCGCTTGCTGATTTCACCGACATGCGCCCACAAGATATCCAAGCATAGCACTTGCTTATAAGCCGGCACTTCTATCGGCTTGTCTTCTTTACCATAAACTTTGCATTTTCTCTGTCAGCAGCACAGGAGTTTGGATATGTAGCTAGCGGCAATTTTCTTGTCTAGCATCGCTAATGGAAAGCACTGTGGAAGCCGGGTGCACGATCTGCTTTTCTATATGCTCTTCAATTTATTGGGGAAACCGTCGTGGGTATTGAATATAGGAAGAGGCATTAGGAAATTAAAAGTACACTTTTTTCGTGAAATAAGCGTACATCGACTCTCTTGAAAATGAGGCCGATAGAGTAGATTTTCTCATTTTGCTTAAGCGAATTTCATAATAACATATGAAAGTGAATTTAGTCTAAGACTGTTTAAAAGTGGAGAGACTTTTTTCGGGGTGATTTCGTAGTTTTTTGAATTGTGCAATTTAGAGTGAAAGTGAAAGAAAGGGATTTTTATTTGTCAAAATTTAAGTATCAAAATTTTTTTCTCTACTTTTTATAAATTTTTAAATACATTTCATTATTTGTATTTGATAATTGTAGCTTGTCTGATAAGTGATTTTGAGAAACCACTTCCTTCTTCGCTTAGGATACAGCTTAAATTTTTTGAGTTTCTGTTTTTGCTGGTTTATTTTTGATATTTATTTATCATTAATATGTCTGTGAACATCGATTGTTGTCTCATAGACTTTTTATTGACTGAGGAGACTATGTTTTCGAATCTTTCTTTCCAACAAAAATTAAGCGTTATTCATATGGATATCTGTTATAAGCGGAAAGATGGATTTTCAAAACATTTTCATACCTCTTTATCTGAAAAGTATTCTTGGCTGACCGGAAGCTGTAAAACTAACAAAATGCTCTGTTTTCCATGCCTTCTGTTCTCTCAAGCTGACAGCGCTTGGAGCGAAACTGGATTTACAGACATTAATAATATTGTCAATTCTTCAAAGAAGCACACTTAAACAGAGAAGCATATCAGGAGTTGTTTAGCTTTGAATGACTTTGGCAAGTCTAGAATTGACAACTCTTTGGGGAATAGTTATGAAGTGCATAATCGGAAGGTTGAAAAAAACCGAAACCTTATGAAACGCTTTATTGATACCGTCATTTTTTTAGGAAAACAAGAACTTTCTTTTCGAGGCCATTTTGAAAATGAGGGTTCTGATAATAGGGGAAATTATATTGAGGCTCTTTTATTACTTAGCAATTATGACCCTGTTATGGAATCTCATTTAGACCAATGCTCTTCATCTCGAAATCCCGTGTTTTCTGGGTTGTCGAGTGACATTCAGAATGACTTAATTAGTTGTGTGGCAAGTGTCTTAAAGCGAGAAATTAAATCAGAAATAACGAAAGCGAGATTCATTTCAATTATGATTGATGAAACGCCAGACATCAGCCACAGAGAGCAGTTAAGCGTAGTATTTCGATACGTATCTGAAACAGGAATTGAGGAACGATTCCTAGGTTTTTTCGATGTGACTTTATCTCGTTCAGCAAATACTTTGGCTGATTTTGTTCGAGATATAGTAAAGCAGTTTTCTTGTCAGGAAAAGCTGGTAGGACAATCTTATGATGGTGCAACTGTGATGTCTGGGGAATATGGAGGAGTCCAAGCGAAAATTCGCGAATCGCATCCAAAAGCAATTTTCGTTCCATGTTACGCACATGTCCTCAATCTTGTTTTAAGCAGATCTTTGGGAAATATTTCAGAATTAAAAATATTTTTCGCTCATATTAACAGCTTAGCTCGATTCTTTAATAAATCCACAAAACGGACAAATCTCCTTAAAGAAGTGACTAATCGACGCATGCCAGGTATTTCAGAGACACGCTGGCACTATCGTTCTAGAATTATCAATGTTATATATAACCATAGAATAGATGTGATTAAAACGTTTGAGATTATTTTAGGAAATCCCAAAGAATGGGATAGTGAATCACTTGCAATGTCCGAGAGTTTTTTGAGTAAAATGAAAGATATGCATTTCTGCTTTTTACTTTTCACAGTTTCAGAAATTTTCACACGAACGGATGTCCTCTTCAATGCATTGCAAAATAAAAATATTTGTATCGAAGTGGCTTTAAGGGAAATACAGCTATTCGAAGAGTGGATTTCAAATAAATTTGACAAAGAATTTGATAGTATTTTTAGTCAAATAACTGATCTTTGTGAGCTGCCGGAAAAGCGACCTCGATTAGATTTCAGCCTAGATCTCAAAACATCTTATAAAAGACTATTCATTGAAATCATAGATCATATCAAAATTCAAATAAAGAATCGATATGCATCTTTTGATAAGCTGTTATTTTTAGATCTTCTCAATAGAGCAAAATTTGAATCCTATTCAAAATCTTTTCCGGAAAATCAACTTACTGAGCTTCAAAGGAATTTTCCGGGAATCTTCAACCACACAGCATTAAAAAATGAATTGAAAGTTTTGTACACGACTCCTTCGTTCAACCAATTTGAAATCAAGGAATTATATTTTAAACTTAGCAGTTCGATTTTGAATGATACTTTCCCACAAATAACTATTCTGTGTAACCTTATATTGACCCTACCAATATCAGTTTCATCCGCAGAAAGATCTTTTTCCGCATTAAAAAGAATTCAGACGTATTTGAGGAATCAGCAAAATGAAGAGCGGCTTTCTGATTTAGCCTTGCTTTCTGTTGAGAAGAGACTTTTGATAAAAATAAAAGCAAGACCATCTTTTTATGATGAAGTTCTTAGTAAATTTGGAGAGAAAAATCGTAGAATTGATTTGAACTTCAAATAAAGTTTACTAGGTGCAGTGTTCGATGTATGAAGAATTTCACGCTCAGTTGTTATTTTAAGTGTTTGATTTATTTCATAGGGTACGTTACATAAACAATTTTCATTCGAATCAAAAACTTTCGTTGAGCAAATTTAAAATATTAAGAATTAGAGACTACCAAGCTTTTGCCCGCAACACTGCTGAAACCTTCATCAAAGATTTTGATTTGATCTTTGATAACCGTTAACGCAGTGTTTATGGGCAAATTAGCTTGGCTCTCGTCATTATTTTGCTTTACTTTTTAAAAAGTTTTGTCCACCATATAATACATTCAAGTCTCTCATGATTTAGAAAAACGGTTAGTTGGCCATTACTTGACGTTAAATTTTATGATGCTGGCCAGAATAACGAATTTGAAATGAGATGCCATTATATTATCTAACAATAATTTATCCTCAAATTAAATTTACCTAGTATCCCTCTTTTTTTATTTATTTTTTATTTTCAAACCACCAAACAGTGATAAATCCCATACCAGTACATAAATTTGTTAACAAACATTTATATTTGAAATTTTCCCTAAATTTAATTTGAGAATCTGGAAGAAACTATGTAGTTTGATTTATTTAGTATTTATGTGTATGAATAGAATATACTAGTATGGTTAAACATCAATAGATTGCTCGATGTTTTGATCGGCTTACCCGGAGCAGCTTTTCACCCCTCGCCACTGGTACACTCTTTTTTCTAATGTACCAATTCATCGCATTTGCAGCATAGGGAACTCTAACGGGTCCTTTGCATATTTCTGCGGTGTGGCCATAGCCGAAGAATTTGAAACTTTGAAAGGGCATTGCTCTTCATCGTATCCTGCAGACAACTCACCCTATTCTTACCTTTTCCTTATTTAGAAATTGTTCGGCGTCCTTTTCGATCAAGTCAATGATAGCCATGCTTTGTCCCCTTTGGTTTTCTGGTGTCAGCCTCTCTTTGATGTTGCCCACGCTAGTGAACTCCATTTCGATGGCCTCTTCTACCTCGGCTAGCTCCGTGACGCAGTCAATGTCTCTTGTTTCGATTGTTGCCATCGACTCAAGCGAGGCTATATGAGCAGTTGCGCTTTCGCCGAGGACTTTCTTTAGCGCGTCACAGAAACCTTCTTTATTTTCGCCCTCTGCTCCAAATTCGACCAGTATGTGGCCCAACCACGTTGTTGTACTATTTTAATGGCAGTGTTGGTATCATCGGGGCTTACGTTTCCCCTGATGTCCCGCAGCGCCTCCGCATAGGATCGACAATCTTGGGGTTTTACGAGCAATGCCTATTGCTGGGGTCTTTGTCGGGGCTTCTTTCTCGCCTGTTTCACATCAGGTCTATTTTCTTGTTGGGCGTCCGTGCGAACTTTAATTTCTGGCCCTTTTTGAAGGAGTTTCTTTGCGGCTTTCTTCGCTCTTTTTGTTAGCACTGTCTGGAACACCTGATTTGGCGTTCTGCGCCAATAAAGTGCCCCTTGCTTCCTTCCTTCAACATTACCATGTGATACTAGGGAGATACACACTTGCAACGGACCTGGACATTACAAATATATAGGAATTTTGATAAAAATTTTAGGAATGGTTTGTAACGGAGTCAAAACACTTCAAAAAAAACGGCGGTGAATTTAAATACATAATAATTAGGATTTAGCTCTTCGAACACAATCTATAGAAGCTGAATGTAGTCAAGTTTTGATATTTAGAAGATATTGCTTGAGTTACTAATTGGTTCACAAAACCCTTCTGGAAGGAGTACTCTCTTGGTACTTCATCTTGTTTATGAATAAGTGCAAACCCCTTTCAGAAGAGTATAATTTTGCCTGGCCAACTTGTTTTTAATTTAAATTATTTGAAAATCAATCAGATGTTTTACACTATTGCAAATTTCAAGTTGAAATTCTTCATGGTTAATTCTTTCAAAAACTCTGTCATATCTTTGGTATTATTATTCACGAGCTGGAAATAATGCATCGTGTTAATGCGGAATATCTTTTTAGTTTTAACTTTCAACGCTTTTTATCAGTTTTCACTAGAATGAAAACGTATCGTTAGCTTGAAAAGATAAACTGAACACGTTTTCCAAATACTTCGAAACTTTCAACAAAAGTGAGTGTCATAATGTTCTCTTCTCCGTCTAAGTACCATCGCATTTCTTTCAATCCGATTGAAAAGCACACTCACAACTGTACTGAACCAATTCAATCGAGGCAAAGAGCACGAACAAACTATGCTCGTACAGCTGTCGACGTTCATGCTATTGAACTACTCGGTAACTCACTTCGAAAACCAATCATCAAAAACACACTCTCTTTGTGAAAGACTTAATATTTTTAAAACACCAAACTGTCTGTCTCGGAAACTATCTCCCGGTTCCTTTGAAACTTCAGCTTTGGCTTCTGTCTTGCATCCTCGATACCACGATGCTACCATTGCTGCTGCTTAACGTTATTCACTTCAGAGTATTGTTTATGTGCGGGGGCAGTCCTTGCACGAGGAGCAAGACCTCGAGTGGGCTGGCTGGAGGATGTTGGGGTGGCTTCCAACTAGAAACAATGTTCGAAGTTGAATTATCTTGTACCAGTTGTTGTGGGACCTGGAACAGTCGGACGGAAACGTGTACGTGACGGGATGTTTGAAGCATGGTCATGGCAAGCGCAATCCCTACGAAAAATGGTCGGTAAAAGTTTTTATCAAATACTGGAATCTCGTTCGAGAATCGAACGGAAATAGATGAAAAGTTTGCCGGTGTTTGAGTTCAATTCATTCTTCTTCCACCTCAACTGTATTCACTTTAGCTTTTAATTTTTCACGAGCAGACATTCTTCACTGTCAAGGATGGCATTGCAAGGCAAGGTCTGAACGTGCCAGACGTCACCGCGATGGCTTTGTGGTTGCTGGATTTAATGGATCGCTGACGTTCTGTGATAAGGTGACGGTGGTAATTTGCAGCACAATGAGGATAGTTTGATGGGTGACTGAAAAGAATACTAATTCTGTTATGATAGCATTGATTTCCAGTGAATCAGGAGAGTAGCAGAAGAAAATTACATTTGTCTTGTGTTTTCCTAAAAACTTGGCTATTTTCATTGGATGACGTGAAATATTTTTCCGTTTATTAGTTTTACCAAAATAATGGGACTGATTGGTAGCTGTTAAAAAGTGAAAAAGTTTATTCGAATTGAAACATTACGATAGAAGTTTGTCAAGCCTAAGCTCTCTGCTACTTTCACTTTTCAGAAATATTTATCATCAATTATTAGGATTATCAATCAGCCACTGGGCTAAGACCTGTGCTATGCTATGGATGTGAAACATAAGCCCTAACCCAAGAACTTGCAAACATATTGAACGCCATCGAAAGACGGGTCCTGCGGCAAATAATTGGAGCAAAGCTAGACGGGGACCAATGGCGTATTCGAAACAACCATGAGTTGTATGGAATTTATGACGAGCCGGACTTGGGACGATATGCTATTTCGCAAACCTGCGATTTTTTCACAGTGATTGAAAAAGAGCAATCACAGGTTGCGATCGCATATGAAAAAGAGCTGCGATTGAAAAGAGCAGTGTAAAAGAATCAATCACAACCCAATAAGGAAAATATGCTTTGAGCTGACTGCTCTCTGAATCGCAGCTTTGTCTTGCCTATACTCATTGATTTGCATTTGCTCGTATGCTCGCTGGGTGCATGGCTGTGTAAGCATAATGTGCGCTTATGGGCGATGCGAATTTTGTTTCTAGTTTCACTGTGGTTAAAAAAAATTAAAGTTATGGACCTTTCCGCGGTCCCTTTAATTATATTGAATTTAAAACACAGGTTATTATAATAATTTTTTATTAATTAAACTCCCGGTCAATTAACTGTATCTTAAATATTAACCACCTATATTGTGTGAGAACTTAGAACTAACTAACTTTTTGTATTCTCAAGTCTTTTATAAATTATTTATGTTGATTCTGCAAAAAATGACTGAATCACTTTGACAAAGATATTCAATATCTATCTCTTATGAATCATATTGAATCATCTGCAAAAATGAAAGTATTGATTACATTACTCTACTGACTCATATATCGAGTTTGCTAAAATTTGCATGTTCGCAGGTGTTCTGACTCATTGGTTTAGATAATATAACTCTTCCCTCCTTATGATGAAATTCGTCCTCGAATTTACCCTTAATGTTAGTAATCTTTATTTTCAATGTTTTTCTTTTTAAATAAAAGTATACAAAAATAATGATGAGGACGATTACAATGATAATAATTATTGAAATGTTTATAGCCAGATGGGTTTGTCTTACATATTTTATTTCTTTTATTTCTTCTAGATTTTGTAAATGAAAGTCCTTTAATTCATTCCATGTGGGTTGTGTAAGATAATTTGAAAAATTTAGATCTATTTTTGGAATTAAAACTCGAGCTTTATATTCAGGAAATCTGTTAGAAAATGTTATGTTATTTAATGTAATAGAACAATTATTAAAAATAAATAAGTAGTTCCCATTAAGTTCTTGATTTCTTTCGTCACATGTATTATGCCATTTTATTTTTGATTGAATAACCAGAACTGTTCCTACTTCTAATTCTACAATTGATGATCTTTCTCTTTTTATTATTGTACATGTTTCATTTACGAAAAAACACAAATGACTTTGTTTGAGGTCCTTGAAATTATTTTCATTGTTATAGGTATACACAGTATTATTTATTTTTACAATATTTTCTGGTTCAAATTGAATTTCATAATTATTTTGATTAGGAACAGGTAGAACAATGTATTTGAAGGTATTCAAAATTTTGTGAGGAATTTTTATTGCAAATAGTAGCTCTAAAGGATTTTTGTTGCTAATGGCTACGGCTATTTCTAAATGTTTGAGTTTATCTACATCTATTGCATAATCAATTATTTCTGCGGTTGTTAGCATATTCCTACTCATAAGTCCTAGTCTGGATGATATTATATTATCCTGTAAAATTTCCAATTCATTCTGTAGTATTTGAATATTAACAACTGTTGCTAAATATGACAATTCTGTCTTCCATCTTTCTGTAGTTTTGTTTAATGAATGTTCTATGATTTTTCTATCAATTTGAATAGTCGCTATTACTTTATTAATCTGTTCTTCTAACCTATTATTTATTTTTATTTGCTTATTCATTTTATCTATTAATTCATGGTTATTTTGATCTATTAATTTGAAATGATCTTCAATATTCTGTCTATCATTGGCATCCATTATACCAAAAAGCCAATTGTATACATTACCTATAGGATTTATTAGTCCCCTACGTTTTCGTTTGTTTAAACCTAAGCTCTTTCTTCTATTTTCACATATTTCTTTATATCCTGTTTTACTAGTTAAAAATGTAGAACTACAGGTGTTAGCAAGTCTATCAGGGATTCTTGGTACATTTTGGGGTTTTGTAAATTTATTATTTACAATTTTTTCAAGTGTATTCTGTGTCATATTTGTTTTGTAAGTATGTTCTTCTTTAGGTATTGGTCTGTATTCTTTTGGTATCAGTGTGTATAATTGATGTTCCATATCATCCAATTCTTCGTCTAATGTCCATTGTCGGTGATCATGTATTCCTAACATATTAGTCTTTCTCATTTCGTTAATTGCTGTCAGTATATGTTCCAAATTTACTTTATGTAAAATAATATGTCTCTCGTTAACTAATTGTATTTTGTCAGTTTTTATTTCGATATATCCTGTTTCAGAGTTGATTTTATCTATCACCAATGTCCCCGATGTTAGGTTCAACAGAAGCATTAGATAATAGGTCATCATCGTCATCGTCGGTGCTGACATCTTTATTTTCTTCCGAATTGTCTGGTTGATTTGAATCTGTAATAATAATATTCTTTTTTGGTCTTTTTATATTAACTTTTGCTATTCTATTATTATATGTTTGTTTTTTAAATTTAGGTTCTAATTTATTTCTTATCGCTTTAGGGTTCTTCACAAAAATATTTTCTCTCTCTTCGTTATATTCTTCTCTATTTTTATTATCTCTTATAAGCATATTATGCTTTGCCTTGATTATTCTATCATATATAATTTCTTTATCGATTTTTCCAAAGTGCACATCAATTGGTCTTTCATTTATAGTTGAATGTATTTGTCTATTATAAAATTCAAGAGCTTCAAAGAATTTTTCTTTTGTAGTTTGTTTGGGTATGTTATTACATCCCGTTCTCATTTTCTCCTGTATTGTTTCGTGAAATCTTTCAATGTCTGCATTTCCTGTATGGGAATGTGGTTTTGTAATATGCAATTCTATGTTTTTAATTTGATATACTTCTTTTAAAAAAACTGATTCAAAGTCTCCATCTCCAATAATAAGGTTAGGTCGTCCGGTATTTGCTAAAATTGTTAGTAGACCTTCTCTCATATCTGCCATATTTTTGGATTGTATCACCGTACCCACTGCAAATTTTGAAAATTTATCTATACTTGTCATTATTGTTAATCCGTCGATGAAAAATAAATCCATGTGGATTATTTCTCTAGGATTCGTTGGTGTCTGAGATAATTCGAATACTGGTTTGATTGGTTTTCTATCAACTTTCATTTCGTTACAAATATTACAAACGTTAATAAATCGATTAATATATTGCCGTAGATTCGGAAAATAAATTCTTCTTTTTAATCCTTCATAATTTTCTTTTATCCCTGAATGGCCTGTTTCCTTCTCATGATAATCCTTGATAATTTTAATTAATTCGTCTTCGGTTTCTATTTCTTTTAATAATTTAGATACTTTAATAAATTTTATTTTAGTTCTATCGAATCCTTTTATCAAAATTTGTTGCAAAATATTATACTCATGGTCATCTAATTCACTGTATATTCCAACTTGTCCACCACGTAATCTCTTTTTAAGGAAATCTATTGTTTTATTTTCATTTTCAATATATTCTATTGGAAAAATAATTCTTTTTCTATTATTTGTCTTGAGTTTGTGTTCTGGTTTTTCTTTTCTTACTAAAAATATTTGCTGTTTATATTTGTTAATGAAATCATCTTTAATTGGAATGTGATCATTGAAATTTTCGACTTGTGAATGTATTGTATTACCGCTTGTACTTTCTACAGGTTTTCTAGAAAGACTTCTTTGCCTTACTACTTTCTTAATTTCTGGATAGAATTGTAAATCAAAGTTTATATCGGATGAAACATCTGATGCTTGTTCACATTGCACCTTATCTTTTAAAGTCTTAATTGAAGTTATCTGAATTTTCTTCCTTTTATGTTGATCTTCATTGTTGAACATGTTTATTTCTCCTGTTTCTCGCAGTCTTGATAAAAAATCTGCTGGGATATTATCTTTTCCCTTAATGTATTCAAGTTTTATGTCATATTCTCCCAATTTTATGATCCATCTTTGTAATCTTGGAGTAATATCTTTTCCTTTGAATTTTTGATATAGCCACTTAATAGGCTGATGATCAGTTTGTAGATCAAATTCTCTTCCATATAAATATGGTCTTAGATAGTTTACTGCCCAAACTATTGCTAACATTTCTTTTTCAATTACAGCGTATCTTTTCTCATGATCGTTTAATGTCCTGCTTATATAACAAACAGGATGTCCATTTTGACTTAAAACCGCTCCAATCGCAAAATTACTAGCGTCTGTAGTAACTTTGAATCTTTGTGCAAAGTCAGGATGTTTCAGAACAGGTGCTGAAGTTAACAAGTTTTTTAACTTTTCAAAGGCTCCGACATATTCGCTGTCGTTCAGATTTACTTTCTGATCCTTCTTTAAGTATCGTGTCATTGGCTGTGCTACCTTAGCATAGTCCTTTATGAACTTCCTATAGTATCCCGTTAAACCCAAGAAGGATTTAATTTCCTTAGGGTTTTTAGGAATTTGCACTAGTATTATTTTCTCGATTTTGTCGGCATTCGGTTTTATACCCTCTGCTCCAATAGTATGGCCTAAAAATTGCGTTTCCCTTTTTAGGAACACACATTTATCAACTTGTAATTTTAAGTTTGCTTCTCTTAATTTGTTGAATACTTTTTGAATATTATCGATATGTTCTTCTATGGATGTACCAAAAATTAAAATGTCATCGAGGTAAACTAAACATATTTTATTGATATAATCTTTTAATACATGATTAATTAGTCTTTGAAATGTGGCTGGCGCGTTTTTTAATCCAAATGGCATTCTCGTATATTCATAATGTCCTGTTGCTGTGGAAAATGCTGTTTTCTTAATGTCTGACTCCTTCATACGAATTTGGTGAAATCCTTTGGCCAAATCTAGAGTTGTAAAATATTGGGCTCGACCTAATTTCTCCAGAATTCCATCGATGTTTGGGATTGGGAATTTGTCATCTATTGTTACTGCATTTAGCTTCCGATAATCGATAGCTAGTCTCCATTTCTTTTGTCCTGAATTATCCATCTTTTTCGCAACAACGACTACAGGCGAATTGTATGGTGAATTGCTTTCTCTTATAATACCTTGCTCCAACATTTCATTGATTTGCTTTTCTATTTCTTGATCATGTATTTGTGGATTCCTATACATTTTAGAATATATTGGGTCTTCTGTTGTTGTTTTAATTTCATGTTCAATTTGGTTTGTTGCTGAAAGATAATCTCCTTCTAAATAAAATATTTCTCGATTTTTCTTAATTAGTTTCTTTAATTCGAATTTTTCTTTTTCATTCAAATTATTCATATCTATATCTATTTTATCCATGGCTTCCATAGTATGTATTTCTTCAAAACTGAATTTATTTAGTTCATTTTCACTTACACTTTTATTGACACTTTCACTTGCACTTTTAAATTCATTTTCATTGATAAATGGCACTTCACTGTCACCAAATGTAATACTTTTACTTCCGAAATTAATTTTCGAACCGGTGCAAGATAATATATTAGCACCAATTATTGCGTCGAATTTTCTACCCGATAAATCCGCAAGTTTCCATCTTGCGAATTTCCGAATACCAATTTCTGGAGGAGTTTTTGTTATTGTCTCATACTCTATTTTTTGAGTACCAGACAATGTACGATATTGTTCGTTATGAACTTTAGTTATTGGATGATCCTGTAAATGATTAATATCTAAAATTGAAACAGTGGAACCAGAGTCGATTAATGCTCTAGTTGGTATTTCATTAACATGAATTTGAATTATGGGAAGGTAGGAATTTCCGAGGCTTGCACAGGAAAATTTTCCTCGGTTTTTATTAAGTTTGTATCCATAGGCTCTACTCTGTCATGATTATTATAATATTGGTTATTATGAGAATGATTTTGATAATTATTTTGTCTGTAGTTTTGTCTGTTTCGATTGTAATTGTCATTATAATTGTTTTGTCTGTATTGGTTGGAACCGTGAGCCCTATCCCTATAATTATTTTGATTTCTTTGATTTGAAAGACGACCGCTGTCATTTTGATTGTCTTGATTATCCTCTTCTCCTTTTCTTTCTTCCGTGTGCCTATTTTGTTTATTATGTTTTTGTTTCTTTTTATATGCTTCATAATTATCAATATAACCTGTCTGTACTAATTCCTGATAAGCTTCCTCCAATGTTTTAACGTCCTTCGTCCTCAAATACATTGCATCTGTCCTGTTAATTTTACTAAGGAATTTTTCTAAAATGCTTATTTCGTTATAAGTTGGTTTGAATTCATCTGGTTGTTCAGGATCTAATAAATACTTTAAATTAAGCTTATCTAAAATTACAGTAAGATGTTGATAGACATCCTTTGCGCTCCTTGAATGATATCGATCCGCTTGTTCCTTTAGTTTTAAGTAAGATTCCTGGACTCCAAAAGAAGTAATCAGGGTTTTCTTCACATTCTCCCATGTTTTTGATGTGATCCTTCGAGCGGCTATTGCAGCTTTACCTTGTAATTTTGAAAACAATATTTCTGATATGTATTTGGCTTCTTGTTCATCAGTTATCAGTGACATCAGGCCCTCTACTCCAATAATGTAGCTATGAAGTTGGAACCCTTCATCTCCTGTGTAGGCAGGCATCGATCTCGCCTCTCTCAATATGTCGACAAATGTGATTGGCATTTTGATTTTATATGTTCCTCTTTTTATTAAGAAAAGTTCTTAAGTTCTATTACCTTAGTATCTGCTTTTTGAATTTGTTGTTTTTGCTATTAAAATCTTACAGGGGCGACTCTTCCTGTAGATTTATAGTTTTAAATATTTTATTTAACCTTGTCTGCAACGAGCACAGCAAGGAGGCGAATTCTGCCTTCGGGACAATGCAAGTCCTTGTTTTATTAAAAAACTTTTTCGGAAATATTATGTCAATTGTTATTTAACTTTTCACTGTTTTTCACTGTTCACTGTTCACTCTGTTTAACAATAAGTTCGTTTTATGGACACCGGTAAGCTTTTTCAGCTATTAGTTCGAACGCTGTTTCGGATTATTTTTATTTTTCACTTTCGCGATTTACACTCACGATTTCAATAAAACTTCCCGAAACTTATACGCGACGAACACTTCGGCATCCTACCGACTGCGCCAATTTTGTTTCTAGTTTCACTGTGGTTAAAAAAAATTAAAGTTATGGACCTTTCCGCGGTCCCTTTAATTATATTGAATTTAAAACACAGGTTATTATAATAATTTTTTATTAATTAAACTCCCGGTCAATTAACTGTATCTTAAATATTAACCACCTATATTGTGTGAGAACTTAGAACTAACTAACTTTTTGTATTCTCAAGTCTTTTATAAATTATTTATGTTGATTCTGCAAAAAATGACTGAATCACTTTGACAAAGATATTCAATATCTATCTCTTATGAATCATATTGAATCATCTGCAAAAATGAAAGTATTGATTACATTACTCTACTGACTCATATATCGAGTTTGCTAAAATTTGCATGTTCGCAGGTGTTCTGACTCATTGGTTTAGATAATATAACTTGCGGCTTAGGCTGGTCTGTTCTGCCAAAGAATATAGAACATAAAGAAGTCGAATGCTCGAACTCTTTTTCCTAGCGGAAATTTCATATGTGCTGGGCATGTGGAGGCAACGTAAGGGCTGTTGCGCGACCAGAGAGAAAACGAGCTTTCGCTTTTCCAATTTTCAACAACAAGAATGCACATCTCAATGATCTTATGTAGCTCATGTTCATGTTTGTGCAAAGCTTTTCGAGAACTTTTTTTCAGATGTGCAGATGGGAAATGATTTCTCATATAACATCAGGTATGGTTGTTACGTTAATAATTTATGGATGCTGTAGACCTAATTGAAAATTTAATGAAATATCGAATATGGATGCAAATATTCCAATATATTTTTTTCAGATTATTAATTAACAATATGCTTGTTTGATTCAAACTCTTTTGTTTGATTCAAACTCTTTTGTTTGCATTTCCACTGACAATAAACTATGAATTAAGATGGGATTAATTTTGGTGTATCACCAAGATTGTGTTAGAGGAATGTGAAAAGGGCTAAGAACAATGCACTATAATTTGGGTAGATTGAAATCAGGTGATGTATAATCCACGAATAAATTTTCACACTGAGAGATTATATTTATTCAATAATAATATTTGTGTACAAAATAATAACTTACGTTCTATCGTGGAAACACATTACAATTATTTAAATTCATAAGTCGTTCAATGAAAAAAAATATGATGCCTTTGCTCTGGTGACAAGTTGGCAGACGCAATATGCATGAAGTGCAAGGACTTGTGAAATTTCATGAGGATTGCTTATTGCTTTAATATCGAATTCTTTGCATATTCGAATCTAGAAAGCTGATATTGTTTTGAAAGAATTGAAAGTCGTTCTGATTATATGAGTTTGATTTTAGATAAACAAAACGTTAATTTTACAGATCTAGATTTAAAGGTTGAACAAGATGAATTAGGAAAAAAGTAATTAATTTCACATTTTAAAGCGTGGTCGAATGGGCTTCATTCAATCGTTTAAATTGGCATTAAATGAATTTTATTCTTGTGCGACCTTTAGAGCCTGTGGTCTCGGTGTTGCTGTCATAAGGTGGTGACCTGGCGTCAAGATCTTACGCTGATGATAATGGTCCTCTTCTGAGAGTGGCGTAGTTGTTACAGCACTCGCCGCGGGAACACCAATTCCCATCGAGTTCACTGGAATCAGTGTTACAGCCCGGCGATAGATACTGCACACCTTTGATTTGCCAGATTTTCTCGTCCTGCTTCCGGAAATACCGTTAAGGTCATGAAATGAGATTATTCTACAAATCTCAACACCTAGATCTATCTAGACTTTTGCGTGAATACAGCACGAGAAATATGTTTTCCCATTATTGGCCAAAATATTTGTCTTACGATTGGCAATAATGTTTGAGGAAATGCGAGCATGTTTTCTCTATATGGGTCATTCATGGTCATATTGGTAGATGAAGGTGCATATTGTAGCAGCACATGATGTTTGCTGTTGTAGCTAAGACCTGATGCTTTGATCTATCGACGAGCCTGTATTATCCCTTTGTCATCTATGAAGGGCGTTAAGTGTACTCATACCACTAGATTTTGCTACTTCCCAGCAAACAAAACGAATTTCCGGGGTTGAACTAAGTTGTGCTCTCGGACACTGCCACCATTTCCCCCTCGAAAATCGTCGTACTCTGGAGCACGACTAATAAATTGATTCGATTAGTATTGATTCTGTGGCTCATAGTATTGGCTTTCAGAATTGTTATAACCACCATTTTCTCCGCCATATTTACTTTGAGGTGCTTCTCGTTGGAATAATTGTTGTGGCGGATTATTTTGTGTGCGGGGCGCGGTTTGTATGGGCAAACCGCGCGGGTATAACATGTTGCCTCAGTCAGGTATAAACAACCTACAGCTGTATTTGCCTTGCCTGGCGATGCATTCGCGTGTCTACGGTTTTTTTGGGGCCGGTTTGTTCCGCAAGCGCAAGGTCCCACTTCAAATTAATTCACGCTCGCAGAAGCAGCATTCCACCACTACTGTCTTTTATGGATGAAATAACTCCTATAAACACTGTACATGTAGTTCTTGAAAGCTATGTTAGGCTCCAGTTTCTCTCTTTTTTCTTGCATTGATTCTGAGGTCTTGGTGTGAGGCTTAGGCTTAGGAGGGAGATGCTGTTAAGATCTGATGATAACATAGTTTTTATGTTCAGATGACGTTAGGTTTAAATAAGGCGTTTGCTATATTGTCATGAGAAATTGTAAAAAAAGTTGGCATTAGAGGTAAAATTGATTCTTGTTGACGCCATTTTTCATCATGTCACAGTGAAGATCTTTAGAATTCAGGTATTTATAGTGACAAAATTTACTCTGAGTCCATCCCATCTCTGCCGACCATTGTCCACGACTGCTTATTTGTTATTCACAGTAACCTTCACAAGAAGGTCTTCCCCTATCCGCAACCTAGGGACACGTTCGGTTCCCCGGTTTGAAGGCTTTTTCAAAAAAGTCGAAAACCGAATGACATTGGACAATGGGATCAGAATGGATACTGAGCTATTTCAAAAAGAATTATTTAATCACTAATTCATTTCGTCTTTTATCATATCCTCAATCATCATATCCCGATAGGACAATGGACCCCATAACCACACTCACAATACAAACATATAATTTTTTTATGTATTTTTAATAGCATGTATATGATAAAAAATGTAAATAAACATATAATTGGGGTACAGGGTAACACAACTAGTTAGAGGGTGATTTCTGATTAGTTAATACGCAAACAAAAAAGCAGAGATTAAGAGGATAAGAATACAATCAGCAAGAATGAACTTATCAAGAATATAGTTACGGTAACAGTCATACCAAAAAACATTGACATTGAAACATTGTTTTGAACTAAAAGCATCAGACCTACGAATTTTAGTGTGTGTAGTCATTATAATACCAGATTAGATTGCTATGGCAGACAGACGGAGAAACAGACCGGCTAACAGATGCATAAATAAGAAGTGATTCCATTAGGGGTTTTGAAATTTACTACAAAACTTCAGAAAAATTTCAAATTTAAAATTGGTCTTAACTCATGATAGCTTTTCATATTGTTACATGTACAAATAATTCTGCAAGCTACTGTCGCAATTGTTTTCACAATCATTAAGAACGTCAACAAATGAATTTACTCGAACCCACGAGAACCCAACAAGCATTATCAACATCTGAAAGTGAGTCACTGCCCATTCAAGCTGGAATGTTCCCGCTTATTCACCAATGTACAAGAACTGAGTTGAATGATTAGAGACCCTATATAAAGGCGAGCTGAATGAATGGTGGCATTCATTCGACCGCGATAAAAACTTGCGATAGTGTGTGGAAAGCGAATTGAAAAGCGATCAAGTAATAGTGAGGTGACAATTGCGATAAGAAATTTATGGACAAGTGTTAGAATTTTAATAGTGAAAATTAAAATTAGTGAAAGTGTTAAGTTGATCATTGTGCACTTTTGTAATTAAATAAACTCTTTTAACTTAAATTAAAAGACATTGCGTTTTCACTTTCCCGGAACATTAAAATTATTATTGGCCGCGAACCGAAACACGCGACAGTGGTGTCAACAGTGGGATCCAAATTTTGGAAGTGAAAACGTTTAAACAATTTTAAAGTGCACAATTGTGAAAATTTACGTGGACAAATAGCCGAAACAATAAAAATGCCAGGAAATTTACATTAATCAATTGAGCATATCGGAGCTCAAAGAGGAGTTGGAACAGCGAAATCTGGCTACTTAAGGTACAAAGGCCATACTGATTGCACGCTTGCGTGATACGATCGAGTCGGAAGGCGTGAATCTGGATTCGGGTGAGCTCTCAGATGCAGAAAGAGGCGCAGAAGGTGGTGAAGCCGAAACACCAAAACCAAAGGAACCAGAAAATGCGCTGATACAAATGTTGATGCTGATGCAGCAAGAGCAGCGATAACAGTCATCCAATTTAACTGCAAAGCTAAATGAACAGACATCCAGTTTAGCTGTGAAGCTAAATGAACAATCATCGAAGCTAAGTGAACAATCAGCGCAGCTTAATGAACAGACATCCAGTTTAGCTGCGAAGCTAAATGAACAATCAGCGAAGCTAGACCAACAAGCGTTCGAAATCAAGGCAGACATCACACAGAAGCTGGAAAAACAGTCAACCGAAATAAAAGCGGAGCTCAGTAGTCTCAACAGCCAAATTAAATGCGTCGAGGAGGAGGTATACCAGGTCAAGGAGAGAATCAACCTTGAGATCAGCCAGGTCAACCATGGGATGGAAAAAGTGAAAAAAGAATTGGAAGCAGCGAAGGCAGTAGTAACCGCCTCACCAGCCCCAATTATAACCGCAGCGCAAAGCTCATCTAGAAATGTGCAAGCACCAATATTCGATGGGCAAACGGTCTGGACTATTGACAAAACCCAGTTCGAAGCAGCCGCTCGCATAAATCACTGGAATGAGCAGGAACGAGCAACTGTATTGATTCTTCCTCTAAGAGGCCCAGCTGCCGAGCTGTTGCAGACGATCCCCGTTGGATTGCACTCAAACCCGAATGCTATAATGAATGCGCTCGACATGCGTTATGGAGATGATCATCTAAAGCAGATTTATCGGTCACAGCTAAGGCATCGGGCGCAGAAGTCCTGTGAAACCCTACAGCAGCTAGCCCAAGACATTGA
Source organism: Odontomyia ornata (assembly GCA_963969285.1). Lineage (NCBI taxonomy): Eukaryota > Metazoa > Arthropoda > Insecta > Diptera > Stratiomyidae > Odontomyia > Odontomyia ornata. The sequence goes on along the minus strand of OZ017740.1, from coordinate 81,842,025 downwards.
GCGACTAGCACTTTTGGCTTACCCGGCCTACGACCCAGAACATCGAGATGATGCAGCGACAGAAGCATTCACCAGCGCACTAAAGGACCCGGAAATGCAACAAGCCGTGCGTTTAGCCCAAAAGCAAACGGTTAAGGACGCATTGGCTTACAGTTTGAACTTGAGGCAGCGAAAAATGTGACTCGTACCACTGCCCGGGTCCATGAGGTAGTGGCAGACGAGTGCAGGTGTGAGCGCGTGGAAATTGAGCGAGACCCGCATGTAAATGGTGCGCCTAGATGCTGGAATTGCGGAGAGAAGGGGCACCTGCAAAGAGACTGCAAGAAGCGAAGAAAACCGAGCTATTGTCCAGGGTGTGCAGCTAGGAGGAGATCCAGACCGAGTCAGGAGCCCAGAATGGAAGCCCTTCAAACAGAGGGGTCGGGAAACATGTAAGAGCCAACTTTGTGGGGCAGAGGTTGGCTAGGAGGATCGACGTCCCCAGCACCACCACCATCGTGTCAAGACTACATCGTGGAGAAGCGGACTTATGCCTTCTGGGTCAAGTTGATGGAGAACACTGCACCATAACAATCGACACTGGTGCAACCCGATCGATTATCCGACCAGACCTAGTTAGACAGCAACAACTTCACAAGGGCAGAATTTTCTCACTACGGACAGCTACAGGAGAAACTACACCTATTCATGGAGAGGTCAACCTCCAGATACAGTTGGGAGACCTTGTGTTCCGACATAATTTTCTGGTCGCGAACATTATGGATGACTGCATTCTCGGAATGGATTTTCTGCGACCACATGGAATCACGTTGGATCTGGGCAAACGTGTATTGAAATGGCAGAATTTAGAAGTACTGATGGAGGATCCCAGCATCCAGATTCCCAAGATGAACTTAGTGGTATGTACTGACACTGATGTACCAAATTCTTCCGAAAGCATTGTATGGGCCAAGCTTGATGGTGATTCTGTAGACCAGCGATCTTATCTGATAGACCCAATGAAGACATCGGCATTGCACAGTTTGATTGTAGGACGAAGCCTTGTAAGATCTTTAAGGAACGGATATGTGCCAGTTAGAGTCCTTAACACCGCAGACTCAACCACGAGCGTCAAAGCGGGGGAAGTTATCGGCAGCTGCCAGCCTGTTTCCACCATCACCTCTTTGGAAGCCACTCACGACCATCATTGGAAAAGGAGGCAAGACACAGACAAAGTCCGGGAATCCACGTCGGCCATATTAAAGCAAGTAAAATTGCCGGTGCAGCTATTCAAACGAGCCTCTGATCTGGTCACCAAGTATAGTGACATCTTCTCAACTAGCCCGGATGACCAAGGCCGAACGAGTCTGGTAACTCACGTCATAGATACACAGGGAGCCAAGCCGATTCGACAAGCACCGAGACGCCTCCCTATAGCCAAACAAGGAGCAGTGAGCGTACTGATCTCGGACATGGAAAAACAAGGCGTTATCGAGCCCTCTGTCAGTCCCTGGGCCGCAGTACTAGTTCTAGTAAAGAAAAAGCATGGTAGCACTCGTTTTTGTGTGGACTATAGCCAGCTTAATGACGTCACTAAGAAAGATAGTTACCCGCTCCCACGCATCGATGACATCACGGACACTTTAGCCGACGCAAAATGGTTTTCTACACTGGATCTCAAGAGTGGCTACTGGCCAAATTGACAAGAAGGACCGAGAGGAGACCGCATTTTCAGTTGGGACCGGATTGTGGCAATTCGTGGTGATGCCGTTTGGGCTTTGCAATGCTCCAGCCACCTTCGAACTCTTGATGGAATACGTGCGACGTGGTCTAACCTGGAAAACCTGCTTGGTATACCTAGATGACCTCATCGTCATCGAAAGAACGTTCGAAGAGCATGTGCGGAACTTGGAAGAGGTTTTCTCCCGACTGCGACTGGCAAATTTGAAACTTAGTCCCGGCAAGTGTACCCTTTTCGCAGATGAAGTAAAATACCTGGGACATGTCGTATCAGCAGAAGGGGTCAAAACAGACCCTGAGAAAATTGAAGCCGTGAAAAGCTGGCCAACACCAAACAACAAGCGCCAACTACGAAGTTTTCTGGGTCTGGCAACCTACTATCGAAGATTCGTCAAAGACTTTGCCAAAATAGCTAAGTGTCTCCGTCAGTTAACCGAGGAAAATCGTCCGTATGTCTGGAATGAACAATGCCAGACAGCCTTTGAGACCCTGAAGGAAAAGCTATGTGAATCACCCGTGCTGGCGTATCCCAAACCCGGAAAAATGTTTGTAGTTGACACCGATGCAAGCAACGGCGGTATTGGAGCTGTACTCTCCCAGCAGATCAATGGTGGAGAAAGAGTCCTCTCGTATTACAGTCGAGCTCTTTCAAAAAGTGAGAGGAACTACTGTGTGCCACCAAGCAGTTCCACAAGTACCTATATGGCCAGAAATTTGTTCTTCGAACGGATCATGTATCGCTGAGATGGCTACTTAACTTCAAAAGCCCCGTGGGACAAGTTGCGAGATGGATCGAAAGATTGCAGTCATACGACTACGAAATTGTTCATCGAAAGGGCGGAGTTCACGGAAATGCTGACGCCCTATCTCGTCGTCCATGTCCAGCTAACTGCAAGCATTGCCGACGGATTGAGGAAAAGGAACCGCCCGTTGATCTGCGACTGATAACGGCCGAATTCGATGAAGGTTGGTCATCGGAGGAGATTCGAAATGCCCAGCTAGCCGATGAAGACATCGGACCATTGCTTGTATGGAAGGAGACGACTGGGCGACCTGAGTGGAAAGACGTTTCAATGCATGGCGCAACCCTGAAAAGCTATTGGGCACAATGGAACTCCCTTCAGGTAGAGGGTGGCATACTCAAGCGGAAATGGGAAACGGTGGATGGCAGCTCCTATAGGATGCAAACTATACTACCCAAAAGCCGAATCCACGATGTGGTTAAGGATCCTCGGGAGGCCACCTTGGTGTTAACAAGACCTTAGCAAAATTGCGGGAAAGGTTCTACTGGCTCCACGCTCGAGAAGACGTAGAGGACTGAATGGGGAAATCGATACACACTGGTTGTCGCCGATTATTTCAGCAAGTGGACCGAGGTCTACCCCATTCCCAACCAGGAAGCAACTACTGTAGCCGAACAGCTAGTGTTAAATTGGGTCTGTAGGTACAGCGTACCTGGCGAACTACATTCAGATCACGGCCGAAACTTTGAGTCACTAGTTTTTAGCGAAATGTGCGAGCTGCTCGGAATACGGAAAACGAGGACAACAGCGCTGCATCCCCAATCCGATGGAATGGTCGAACGTTTCAACGGCACGCTCAATAAACACCTGACCAAAATGGTTGACGAGAACCAAAGGGACTGGGACCAACATATCCCACTATTTTTAATGGCGTATAGAGCTGCTGAACATGCATCGACAGGCCAAGCCCCAGCCAAAGTCATTTTTGGAAAGACTATTCGTTTGCCAGCCAATATAAAGTTCGGAACACCCCCTGAGAAACCCCAAACGGTCTCGGAGTACGCAAGTGATCTAAGACAACGGTTGAACCAGATACATCGGACAGTGCGAAAACACCTCGAATCGGCTACTGACCGCATGAAGACCAGGTATGATCTAAAGGCTTATTCTACTGGCTTCCAGCAAGATGACTTGGTGTGGCTTTATAACCCGCAACGGCGAAAGGGCAGGTCTCCAAAGTTGCAACATAATTGGGAGGGACCATACCGAGTTATAAAGCGAATCAACGAAGTCGTATACCGAATACAGGAACATCGTAAGCCGAGGGCTAAAATGAAAATCGTGCATCTGGACCGTCTTGCCCCATATTAAACCCAGGGAGAATTGACTACAAATAGCGACACATCTTTTCGGGGCGAAAAGAACTGAGGTGGGGGCAGTGTTACATGTACAAATAATTACATGTACAAATAATTCTGCAAGCTACTGTCGCAATTGTTTTCACAATCATTAAGAACGTCAACAAATGAATTTACTCGAACCCACGAGAACCCATCAAGCATTATCAACATCTGAAAGTGAGTCACTGCCCATTCATGCTGGAATGTTCCCGCTTATTCACCAATGTACAAGAACTGAGTTGAATGATTAGAGACCCTATATAAAGGCGAGCTGAATGAATGGTGGCATTCATTCGACCGCGATAAAAACTTGCGATAGTGTGTGGAAAGCGAATTGAAAAGCGATCAAGTAATAGTGAGGTGACAATTGCGGTAAGAAATTTATGGACAAGTGTTAGAATTTTAATAGTAAAAATTAAAATTAGTGAAAGTGTTAAGTTGATCATTGTGCACTTTTGTAATTAAATAAACTCTTTTAACTTAAATTAAAAGACATTGCGTTTTCACTTTCCCGGAACATTAAAATTATTATTGGCCGCGAACCGAAACACGCGACAATATGTTTTGTTGCCTATACTTTTCGTGTTTAATCGGTAATGATTTGAAGTTTTTTGTTGGATTTTTTTTTCGTTTCTCATCACAGCCCAGTTATAATTCTTTCTCAACTAAACTAAAATCAAAAATTCCAATAATTTAATTTTGTGATCATAGCACGAACCCACTTAATTGAACCAGTTTGGAGTAGCAAGCTTACATTTTGCGACAATTTTTTCTTTTATGTTTCTTATTTGCGGTATTTTTTAGAATATTTCTGCAAAACCTATTACGTGGTGCTTGCAAACACTAAAGAACTCATCAGATGGAGCAAATAAAATCCCAAAATCGGATGAGGCTGCGTTGTAATTTTTTGCAAATATGAAAATTTCTGGCTGTCCGCCAGAAACTTCGTCTTTTTAGGGTTTTGTAAAATAATTTTACAAAACCCTACTAATTTCGCGACCAGTCTGTCCGTCCGTCCGTCCGTCCGTCCGTGTGCCACAGCAGTTTTTCTCGGAAACTACTTAAGCTAGAAACGTCAAATTTTGTGTGTAGGCGTAAAGTGGTGATCTCTTCAAAGTTCAACTATAAAATAATTTTATAAGGTATTTAAGGGGGGTCTCCCCATATCAGAGAGTGACCCCCCGAAAAAAAAATTCATTGAAGGTAGCCGATATGGGTATCAAATGAAAGGTCTCGATGGTGAGAACAGGTCTTAGTTTGGCGAAATTTGCTTCGAGGGGCGCACAGGGAGGGGAAATACACGAAAAATTTGTGTCCCCCCTCCTCACGATTGGACACCTGTGATCCGAAAAATCTGAAAAAATCAGGCATGTAGGCCTTGGTGGGTACAACAACAACAAATGCGTTAGAAGTCACAATTCACTCAACTTTGTTAGTAATAGTATGGTTTATCGATTTTATGTTTTCTTGAATAAAATCTTAATGGTACCATTAAATTCAATAAATTCAGTACGTGGATGTCTATTTATTAGATTGATCTATCCTGAAAGTTTCATAAAGATTGAATCATATTTAGCGAAGTTATAGTGGTTTGAATTTTCCTGTATTACTATGGAACAATATGCGCTGCATTTATTACTATGCCAACATATGGCTATGGAACAACATGCGCTTTTTACCGACTCAGACACTATAGTTTTGCTAGGATTTGCATGAAAGTTTCAAGAATGATAGGTGTCATGTATGTGGTATCAGTAATCGTAAAACAAAATAGAGGCTGTTTTAAATGCGAAGATTGAATAATTTTGAGTTATTTTTTCCCAACTTCAACGTTTAAGGTGCATGCTTTGAACATTTGATTCAATTTAATGAATGACTGAAGATGAGTACCAACAATTAATGCTCATAAGTGAAACAAGTCAAGAAGGTGGGAGAGAGCTCCTAGCAAATGGGCTTTGTAACCATTCTAGGATTCGAAAAAATTGGCAATGAATCGATGATAACAGTACAGGAGAGTGGCCCCTGAAAAAAAAATTCATCAAACGTAGCCGATATGGGTATGAAATAAAAGTTTTCATGGGAGCTTCTCAAAACAGTTGTTAAACTGTCAGTTTTTGCTTCAGTGGGGGCACAGGGGAGAAATACATGAAAAATGTGTTTCCTCCGTCTTCATCCATCTGAAATAATTATCAAAGGGATATTTATGAGTATAACAATACCAAAAACCTCAGTATTCGAAATTCGTCCAACTTTGGTAAAAATAGTATGATCTTCGTATATCATATTTTCTCCAATAAAATCGTCTTTGACATGTTTCTTGATTTGATTCGATCTGGTGACTGCATTTCCTAAATTGGATACAAAACCCTTCTGACATGAGCGTAGGTCTGTTTACCCAACTTGTTTTCTTGTTGTTTTCTCACAAGCTACACAGTTCAGTTTCATCAGAACTTTGAAAGCCACATCGCCGATGAAATATCTCGTTGATGGAAGCTCTATCGGGATCTCAGAATATTCAAACGTATCTTCAGCAATAAAATCTAAATATGTAGTCACTATCATCTCCACAGTTGCTTTTATTGCTAAATTTAATTAAGCTATAGGACATTATTTTAGATAATATTATATTCAATTCTGAAACTGAAGGGTTTCTATTATTACCAGCTTTTTGGCGTATAACTGGAAAAAGATTTTCAAGAGGATCTTGTGATAATCATTTTGTAAGTATGAAGAAAATCTCAGCATTTTCTTTCATTATGTTGTCCGCTAACATCAAAACCCCAGTTAATGTTTCCTTCATACCGTAAAGAAAATAAAACGTTTTTGACATATTTTCACCTCTAACACATGAAATATAAGAAATAAAGGCATCAATATATGTGTGGACTTCGTTATCCAATGTTAAACCACGCTTAAAAATATTGACATTTTTCAACGATCCACTATTTAGCCAGTCAATGATTTTTTCAATTCGTTCCACAAATAAAGCAGTTGATAACGCTATTTCGTTTGAGTTTCTTTTGAACTGTTTGGTTTCAACAGCAGTGCGAATGGCAGCACCTACAGTTCTACTGAACTCCTGCGTAGCTGAATTTACCCGGATTTTTTCAGAAGAGTTCGGGTGAATGTGTTGAAATGTTGATTTTGGACACATTTTTGTTACTTTCTTTTGCTCAAGCTCCCATAGTTCTTATATAACATCCAAGCTTACACGACCATCTGGTGTACAAACGATGGTGTTCAAGAGAAGATTTCTCAAAGATTTAATCAAATGAGGGAAATCAAATAGACATACTATGATGTTTCCATCTACCAGCCAAAATGGTTTTTCAGGTGAAACTCCTAAATCGGTATAACATTTTCTGTTATTTGAACCCTGGTCACATGTTATAACTCTAATTTTAAGACCCCAACTTGAAAGGGGTCTAACGTTTTCTTTAAGAATTTCTTTCAAGCAGTCACCTTTAATTCCATTTTGTGTAATAAAATAATCCAGGATACATTTCCAGTTGCTGATAAGCCCTCTTATCATGAAAACACAGACTTGCTTACCAATATTGTTTTTTCTGCTGTATCTTCGAGCTCATCTATTAAATCATGTGAAACATTATATCTTAATTCTTTTCTGATTGCAATTTCATCAAAAATTAAAACAACATATTTTTCTGTTTCTCTCAAAAGTTCACATTTGTTTTTAATAAATGTTGCTTAAACCTGGCTGCAATTGCTAAACAGGTGCCCAATTGTAAACTGTAGATGGATGCAGTAAATTAATGTTTGAATTGTTTCTCAAAAATTTGTATGTTGATTGAGATATATAAAAAATATTTTGAACCTAGTTCTTTTCGTCGTTGTTGTATTTTCTTTTTTTGTCATTAATTATCATTTTACAGAAAGTTTGACTTTCATTTCTAATATGTTGTGAATCTATAAAAGATTCAATTGACATTTTAGCCGTGTTTTTTAAATTCTTTTTTCTATAATTGTATCTCGTTCCGTATTCTTTGGTTCTGCTCATTATAATGGCAGCTCTTTTTGATAAGAACTTGGCTATGTTGTTCACTGTGATTTGGACTAATTATGATTTGACTGCAAATGCGATTTGTAATGAAGAACAGAAGAGCAAACATGCTCTAAAGAGCAGTAGCAGATACAATAATTCTAAGCGATTGATGGTTGATTGGCTTTTGTTTTTCCAGACCATTCGCATTGTAATTTTCTTTCGTATTGTATCAAAGGTGTATTGTGAATTATTTTGATTTTGAAAAGCGAATTATTTTCGAAGCGTGTTCCATATAAAGTTTTGAAGTGTTCACTTTATCGCGTATGCAAATCTTGAGGCATTATTTATTTAGTTTTGAAAATTCATATCTGTTGCGTTCAATGCAAGTGTTGTTTTACAAATAAAATCAGACAAAATCGTTTGAAATTAAATCAAGTTTTGAGTGGAAATAATATCGCATTCAATGTTCGAATTGAAAACGAAATCGAAATCGTTGTGCAAGAAATTGGTAGTGCTTTGTTTTAATAATTAGAATAACTGTTTTTGTTCGAAAAAGTGTTTGATTCAAAATACAGTTGTATACTAGAAAATATCCGTTATAAGAGCCTAAAAATTTGCAATTATTCTAATAAAGCAAATTGATCTCGAATAAAAGGATTTGAACAAAAACGAGAAACTTAGTAATCTTATTCTTAAAAATCGGCAAAACATAATCAACCATTGATTTAGTTGCTCATAGCAGAGTTTTAACCTTTTATTATTTAATCTATGCACACAAACCAAATTGTTTCCAGAAATATGGAAACTAAATCGAAAAAAACAAGCCCTATTTGGGATTTTTTCAATGTTATTGATAGCTGTTTTGCTAAATGTGGAATTTGCAAGGCGAAAATTTCATATAAGACATCAGTCAAAAATTTGAAATGACACATGTCAACAAAACACCCAACAATTAAAATCCCAGCTGGTAGATTCGCATCTTCCAGTACCTCCAGAAAGGCCACTGAGTGTATTTTTGGTCGTAAAAATACATTGAGTTTTTTTCTGTCTTTCCATCGATGTGGGTTTTAATTCAGCTACTCTATTTGCATATTACTTAAAATTTTGCATAACCGATATTTGCGTAATTAAATCCAGCGATACTATTTGACTGTGTTTTTAAGTTATTGTTTGTTTTTGTTTCATACATTTTAGAATGAAATTATCCAAAATAAATATGTGACGTTGGCAAATAATGAACCACCGCAACCTAGCACAAGCGCAAATGCTTACACTGAAGTGGGTAGCCAGCCAAAATATCCTTCTAATTGACCTGCATTGGTCCTAGGAACCTTGCATGATTTCGTGCCGAAAAAGTTAACCACAACAGCGAAGCAGCATATTGACGAGAATTTAATGTACCTTTTTACTGTTGAATTCCAACCATTTAGCATTGTGGAGGACTACGGGCTCAAACAATTCGTGAAATCTTTAAATTCTTCTTACAATTTACCGAATTGGCGGCATATTTCCAACACAATGTTACCTGCGATGTATGAGAAAGTTTTGACGGAAGCCAAAATTTTGTCGAAATCTGTTCTGAGTTGTAGTTTAACTACAGATTGTTGGGCTTCTACCAACAACGAAAATTTTATAGGAGTAACAATAATTTTGTCGATTTTGATTTTACATTTCAGTCGATTTTGTTAAAGTCAAAGTCAAAAGTGCTTTATTTAATACCAATCGTTATAAATTTTCAAAAGAACATAAAACAAATTCAAAACAATAAAACTATAAAAAACTTAATGGCCTGAATGGCTCTCTAAATTTATACGTATATATCTGTTAAACACATTTAATGAAAAAACAAGTTGGGTAAACAGACCTACGCTCATGTCAGAAGGGTTTTGTATTCAATTTACAAAATGCAGTCACCAGATCGAGTCTAATCAAGAAACATGTCAAAGACGATTTTATTGGAGAAAATATGAATTTCCAAGATCATACTATTATTAACAACGTTGAACGAATTTCGACTTCTGAGGTTTTTGGTATTTTTATTCTCATAAATATCTCCCTTGATAATTATTTCAGATGTCCATCCGTGACGGAGGAAACACATTTTTCATGTAATTCCCCCCTGTGCCCCCACTGAAGCAAAAACTGACAGTTTAACAACTGTTTTGAAAAGCTCCCATGAAAACTTTCCTTTCATACTCATATCGGCTACGTTTGATGAATTTTTTTTTTCAGGGGCCACTCTCCTGTACTGTTATCATCGATTAATGGCCAATTTTTTCGAATCCTAGAATGGTTACAATGCCCTTTTGCTAGGAGCTCTCTCCCGCCTCCTTGACTTGTTTCACTTATGAGCGTTAATTGTAGGTACTCATCTTCAGTCATTCATCAAATTGAATCAAGTGTTCAAAGAATGCACCTTAAACGTTGAAGTTGGGAAAAAATAACTCAAAATTATTCCATCTTCGCATTTAAAACAGCCACTATTTGTTTTACGATTACTGATATCACTATCTGAACCGATTCTCAAAGATATACATGACACCTATCATTCCTGAAATTTTCATGCAAATCCTAGCAAAACTGTAGTGTCTGAGTCGGTAAAAACCGCATGTTGTTCCATAGCCATATGTTGGCATAGTAATAAATGCAGCGCATATTGTTCCATAGTAATATAGGAAAATTCAAACCGCTATAACTTCGCTAAATATGATTTAATCTTTTTGAAACTTTCAGGATACTGAATTTCATCGTACTGAATTTCATCGAATTTAAGGGGACCGTTAAGATTTTATTCAAGAAAACATAAAATCGATAAATCATACTATTACTAACAAAGTTGAGTGAATTGCGACTTCTGACGGATTTGTTGTTGTTGTACTCACCAAGGCCTACATTCCTGATTTCTTTCAGATTTTTCGGATCACAGGTGTCCAGTCGCGAGGGGGGGACACAAATTTTTCGTGTATTTCTCCTTCCTGTGTGCCCCTTGAAGCAAACTTTGCATAACTAAGACCTGTTTTGAAAAGTTCTCATCAAGACCTTTCATTTAGTACCCATATCGGCTACCTTCAATGAAATTTTTTTTTTCGGGGGGTGACTCTCCTATATGGGGAGACCCCCCCTTAAATACCTTATAAAATTTTTTTGTACTTGAATTTTGAAGAGATCACCACTCTACACCTACACACAAAATTTGATGTTTCTAGCTTAAGTAGTTTCCGAGAAAAACTGCTGTGACACACGGACGGACGGATGGACGGACAGACGGACAGACTGGTCGCGAAACTAGTAGGGTTTTGTAAAATTATTTTACAAAACACTAGCAAATTTAAATTAACTAAGATTATTAGATATTTTTTGATTCAATTGGAAAAAGGAGAAAAAACCAACCAGCATTATTCAAAAATTACTTATTTTACTAACATAACAATGAACTTATACCCTATACCTAATATATTATACCCTGATTCTAAATAAGTTCAATCAAAAACGAAAAAACGTTACCTTATATTGAAACCTACACCTAATTTATAATACAAATAAACAACAACACTAGATGTAGCAATAATGAGTAACGAGAAAAAGCACAAAAACAGAAAATAAACCCAAATAATTTAGACATTGTCGTTCAGCCACCAATACCTAGATTGCCCCACCTCAGCTTGACCAGCCTCAACGAATCTAGCAAATGAGTATTCCCATTGGAACTGTTGGTCTCGTGAACTCAGATTCGGAGGATATTTTATCTTCTTTTCGGTGGCCCATCTATATATGTGATATATGATTGGGACGCCGTCAGAATCAAAAACATATAGATTCATGTCCAAATACACGAATGCTTCTGGAGGAACGAAGCCAGTAGTGAGGCAAGGCACAATATACCCATCTGTAGGGTGGAATGGCTGTGAAATTCAAGGGTTTTCACTCACAGTTACAGATCTTGCGATATGATTCCGAAGAAGTTTCAATATGAAGATTTCGACTCTTGTCACTTTAGTGGTTTGATAAATTTTTTTATTCGATATATAGTGCTTCCAATCCGTCTCAGGCTTTCTGTGCAAACCAGCACATGCATGAAGACATTTCCTTTCGAAAACTCTTAATCTTTTCATTGTACTAGCACTCTTGCTGTACCAGATCTGGCATCCGTATGTTAACACTGGCCTAACCAGGGTCTTGTAACAAATAACTTTGACTTTTTGATCAATGTATCTGGAATGAAAGAGTCGCCAAAGGGCCATGACTACTTTTAGTGCTTTACTGAGCATGATTTCGACATGTTCAGTGTAGTACAGATACTGATCGAGATGAACACTGAAGTATCGAACACAGGATTTATGTGGAACCCGTTCTGAACTACCCTCATCAGCCATAATGTAGAAACCCTTCCAATTACGTTTCAGGTCTTGAGTGGCCCCCTGCAGCGTTGTCCGAAACAAAATTGTTTCGCACTTCTGTGCATTCATTTTCATTCGCCAATTGTCGGTGTAGAGCTGCACATCATTAAACATTTTTTGAATGTTGTTCTGAACTATTGTAGCTTTTCGGTCTGCCATATAGATGATCAGATCATCAGCAAACGCTACCAATGATCGCGTTGGCGAGACATTAAAATCAAAGCTGTTCAATAGCTTGCGAATGAATATTGAGAAAAGTAGGGGCGCAGTAACTGTTCCCTGCTGTAGACCATTCAAGATCTTGAATTCGCGCATTGTTGTCAGATTTCCATCAGTTACAACAAATGATCTCCCGTATAACATATTACACATCATGGCGACAAGGTGTCTGGGGAACATGTCCTGAAGAAGTTTGAAAACTAGTCCATCTAACCACACCTTATCGAAGGCTTTCTCCGTATCAATGAGACATGCTCCAACACATTCTTTGTTGTTTAGTTTCCAACAGATGTCTGAGGTTACTTTCGTTATTGCATGTATGGTCGAACGCCTGGCACGAAAACCAAATTGGCAATTTGGCATCAACTCATATTCCTCAATGTGGGCGTTTAATGCTCTGTTGAGTATCACTTCAAACACCTTGCTGATGTTAGGCAGCAAGCCGATTGGGCGATAGCTTTTAGGGCATGAAGATTCTTTTCCTTTCTTCAAGATCGGAAATACCTAAGCTTTTTTCCACTCGTTTGGGAAATATGAATTTTCCAACATGTTGTTGAACAATATGCAATAATTCCTAATAGCAACCTCAGGCAAATGTCGGAGAACTATATTTGGAATACCGTCAGTACCAGATGATTTTTCGTTGTTTATTCTGCGAAATATGAAGCACAAGTCTTCATAGCTGACAAAATAATCAATAAGATTTTTAGCAATCCATCACATATAATCCTGTTTCTATTTCTATCCGGAGTCGTACTATCAATTTCGATACCAGCCCTATCGAGAAGATTTATCTCATCACTAGCGACTTCAAGATTCAATACCTTCACTCGAGACTTCTTGCGGAATAAGCTATTCACTTTCGCGAAAACGCCATCAGGGTCCTGTGGGCTAATACCCCTCAGTTTTTCCGCCCATTGATTGCTGACCTCACTCCTGAAGTATGAACGGATTAAGTTCCGGACATTCTTCAGGTGTAATTTCAACAAAGCCAACGAGGGATGGTTGTAGTCCAAAAATCGTCGATAAATATTGTTGACGCGGGTGAGAAGAAGGCTTTTCAATCTTTTCAACCTTGCGATGGTTGGAGTTTCATATCCTTCCATATTGTTTCGATGTTTAATCTCGGGAACAACTTTCTCAATCGTTTCCAACGTCAGCTTCTCTAACTTCGACAAATAGAGATCTATTTCATCGTCAGTTAGATTTCTGTCATTAGGAACCATTGAACAAGCGTTGCCATCATCAGAAGGAGGACATTGCTTCTGGTACTCCCGATTCAACTTCTTTTGAAACTTTCCCCAGTCTGTTTTGTTGAAATTCAACCGATGGTTTTCATGTTGAACTGGAATGAGGAAGAAATCATCCCTTTAATGATTGATTTCCATTACGATTGCGTTATGGTCGCTATTGTAAGGAAGCACCTGCAGTTTTCGTTGAGGACTATTAAAGCTGAATTTAAGTCTCGCGTCAGCAATGCAGAGGTCCAAATATGAATTTGTCCTAGGGTATGTTGGGAACTCCGACCCATATACGTTGCACCTGTATTCAATTTGGTTCTCTGTTATCCATGATTTCAGGAATACACCTCTTAGATTATTGGTGGCGTTTAGCCATGATGTATGCTTGGCATTCAGGTCACCGGCAAAAATATAATAACAATGCAGCCTGTTCAATTCGAGTATTTCAAACAAGGAATTGAGTTCCTCCTTGAACTTGAGAACATTTTGACCAGTTGCATAGGCAGAGATAGCGAAGAAATTATCCCCACCTGGCAGTGAGATTTTGATGACGGACATTTCAAGAAATTCAAGGGTTTTGAATTCAACTTTTTCAATATTTTGGAAACAATAGGGTCTTCTAACCAATATTGCGGTGCCACCTCCCCCATCGCCTATTACCCTATCGTTTCTTACGAATGCAGCATCTTTGAATTCAATGGAATGCCATGAATTGAGGTGGGTTTCAGTGAGAAGTATGATGTCAGGCTTTTGCTTAACAATAAATTCAAGGAGATAATCACGTTGATGTATAGCAACGATAGAGTTGATGTTGATCGATATGAGGCAAAGCCTATCCATGGAAATATGACTGGATGACAAGTTATTTTTAGGCATTTGAAAGACCTAAACGCTGAAAAGCAAAGTTAATTTTTGAATCTTGTTTGTCGATTCTCTCCGATAAAGAATTAAGTTGCTGGTCGACTTTGAGAAGCAGCTCATTATTGCCACTTACATTATTTAGATTATTTCCAGCATTTTCTGCAGGTCCTCTAGCGGCGAGTGCAAATGATACTCCGGGCTTGACGAAGTTGGAAGGTATGATATTACGGTGTACTTGTGTTTGCTTTGGAGCAAATTTAACTTTGGCATCTTGATATCGGGAGCATCCTCGATATGATGCTGGGTGACCAAAAACACCGCAGTTAACGCAGTATAATTTTTCTTAAGGCTCCGTCTGAGCCAATTTGCACTCACCGGGGGCATGAACATGTTTGCATTTAACGCAACGATAGTGCATAGCGCGATTGCCAGCCAAATGTCCATATCTTTGACACCGGTAACACTGGTTGACTTCTCTTTTCTGGAGGCGTTCCCACCTCACCACTCTAAAAGTCAAGTACCTTATTTGTTGAAGGGCACTTGGGCTGCTCTTATTTGCAATTTGTACCAGGTAAAGTGGTAAATTCTTCCTTTCTATGGTCGACCTTCTTGTCACAAAGGCTTTGACTGAAACAAAATCAATATCTGGTGCAGCCTCCTTGAGCACCTGAAGAAGATCGACCGTATCCTCATCGCTGCCCAAACCCTCCAACAAAAAGGTCTGATTCTTTTCACTTTTTGGGGTATAGGTGAAGTGTGGGACCTCCCCAGAAATCAGCGCATCTTTGGGTGACTTGAAATCAACCAGTGATTTCGTCCTTATAGTTAATTTTCGGCATTAACTCTTTTAATTTCAAAATTGGCCAATTTATTTTCGGCTGCCAATAGCCGAACCATATCTTTCCCGGTTTGTCCAAACACGTTGGTTGGCGGAACTTTTTCTGTCTTGTTGGAAGCTTTTTCAGAGGAACCAGCAGAACTGTGGGCTGGTTTTTTCTCCTTATTTTTGTTCTTTAAATATTGAATAAAATTTAAGTCATTATCTTGATTAAATTACCTCCGATGTTTTCTTCAATTTCCATATCTTCGGTTAGTCCCTCCAGCGCTGCAAAATAATTTTGGCTCTCGTTGGTGCCACCAGCACTTAGAACTTCTACTTGAATAGCTTGCTTACTACTTTTCTTCGGTTTGTTACCTGTTGCCATTGATTTTGCGGCTGCGTCTTTTGAGTGTTCATCCTTTTCGTGAATAGATCCTTGAGAGACTGTATCTCTTGTCTTTTTTTTTTGGCAGTGTGGGACTCCCATGGAGAATACCCTTGGACTACCCACGAAACATCTCCCCTGTCAATCTGAGAACCTAGCCTGGAACCGTTTGACACATTACTTCGGGCTAAGCCTCGTTTCTCTACGCATTTAGGCTCTACCGGGCTACAGGGATCCCTTTTCCAGCGGAAGGAGGGGAAGGGAGAGGGGTTTCTAGAAATGAGACTCCTCCGCCCTGGACACCTCCAGGCGCTCATATATTTTCCTTTTTATCTTAAGGACTGCCAGAGCGTAATGTGCCACACAGTTCCATTTGTCAACGGATGTGAGCATCTCTCCAGTGAGTTCATCCGGAGAGAGATCTCCCATTTCTTCAATGAGGTCGCGGCGCTGCCTTTCCCACCTCTTGCATACGAAAAATGTGTGGTAGGCATCATCGACCTCTCCAGCACAGAATATGCAGTCAGGAGACCGTGATTTACCAATCTTGTATCCATGTCCACTCAGTAGCTGAGTTAGATGGAAGTCAGTCTCACCATGCCTTCGATTGAGCCACGGCCTCAGGTCACCAATAAGGCGTGCGGTCCACCTACCTTTTGTATCGCTCACGCAGGACTGTTGCCAATCACTGAGTGAGCGTTCTCGTTCTTCGTGGGCGACAGCATCTCTGCCGCATTCGTTCCTCCGCAGGTAGATTCTGTGGCGCTCCTTGGCAAGGAGGGCAATGGGTATCACTCCTGCGATGACCAGCACTGCCAACTCCGAGACAGTCCGATATGCAGATGCAATCCGCAGCGCTCCTCGTCGCTGCACCTGTGCCAAGCGCTTTTGATACAGCTCCTTGTTGAGAGCTTCACACCATATTTCCGATCCATACAACAGCACAGATTGTACTGCACTCATCAGAAGTCTCCTTCTTGATAAGGTGGGACCCCCTATGTTGCCATTAGTCGGCTGAGAGCCGACTCTCTTGCCTTAGTTCATCATTTTTTTTCTGCAATTTGGCCATTTGTTGATTGTCCGCTATTATTTGCAGCTTGCACCCTTCATCTGCGGTGTTTTCTTCGTTATGTTTTCTTTTGGTGATTATCGCCAGTTTCATATTCATTGTTTCCCCAGGTTGCCCCAACGGTGGAAAGCCGTCGGACTCCTCCAAACCAGCGGCGAAATTTTCTCTGGTAATTTGTTTTTCGTTATCAATCGAAGTAAAAATATTCGATAGAAATTTCCTGAGTCGATTTCTTCGACAATATAAGATTTTTTCCGATAAAAATTAACTTCGAACTAACGTTTTTAAAAAAATTAGTTTAATTTTTGAAAACATTTGACAGGAGCGATTTAAAAGACGTCTATACGCAAAGACTACTACGATCCATTTCTCAGTCGATTTTGTTAGGTTGCGTAAGCTACAATGAAAGCCATACCGGTTTTAATCTAGCTTAAAAAATTAAGCAGATTACTGATGAATGGGAACTGTCAGAAAAAGTTTCTCTGGCAGTGTCTGATAATGCTGCAAATATAAAATCAGCAATTATTACCCATTTAGATTGGAAGTATTTTGGATGTCTGGCTCACAGTATAAATCTCGTAACTCAAGAAAGCCTTAGGTTTCTTGCATCTTTACTCGAAAAAGTTAGGGATATAGGGGTTCATTTTAAGAGAAGCTCTACTACAATTCATAAATTTTTGCAGTACCAACAGAATACAGGCAAAGAACCTAAAAAAACTTATTTTAGATGTTGCGACCAGATGGAACTCTACCTATTACATGCTTGAACGAATTTTAGAGCTGCAAGAAGCTTTTAAACGGCTGTTGCGCTTATAGACAAAGATGTCCCAATTTTGTCAGCAGATGGACAATAACAGCGCAAGTAATTAAAGCATTGAAACTATTTGAAGCTATAACAAAAATTACGAGTGGAAAAAATATTTAACGGCTTCTCTCGTCGTTGTGCTGATAAGTGGTTTGAAAAACGTGGTCAACCAATTACTAAGAGGAAATTATCATCCCACTGTAATATCATTAGTCTCCTCTCTGAACTCTGGACTAGCGAAAAGATTTGATGATCTTCAAGATAACGATGCTCTTTGTGTTGCAACATTTTTAGATCCACCATTCAAAAATATCACTTACAAGCAAACATCAACTGCCGATCAGATCAAAGAAAGTATTGTCCATGCTGTTGCCACCAGAACAAATGAGTGCTGTAGTGGCCAAAATGAAAATTTGACGCTTACCGCGGAATGGACAGAAGTAGCTGCTGGAGATAGTTCAAACGATGAATTTTCACTTTGGGGTACCTATGATAAGGTAGTATCGCAAGTAAAACCTATTCAAACGGCCAACTCCAGAGCAGTTGTGGAGGTTCAAAGGTACCTAGAAGAAAATATTCTGGCAAAAAATGAGGATCCTCTACTTTGGTGGCAGGAAAACAAGCCCAACAACCCTTATCTCAGCCAGCTAGGCAGAGAAAATTTGTGTGCAATAGCTACTTCCGTGCCTTGTGAGCGCCTGTTTTCAAAGGCAGGGTATGTTCTAAGTGAGCGCAGAACAAGACTTCATTTTCAAAAAGTGGAGCAAATTTTGTTTTTGAACCAAAGCTTGCGTCTTTTTGAAAATAGCACTAAGTGATTTGTCCAGTATGTGCATCGTGTATATAAAATGTAAAAGTATAAATATATTCAAAATATATTAATTTCATTCGTTTTTGTAATTTATTTGATAATTTGGCATATATATTGACTGAGTATTTTTAAGCACTTAACGGTTTTTTATTTAATTTGTATGTATAAATAAATAAAACGATTTTTAATTCAATTTTCACATCATTTAATTTATTTAAAATTTATATAATTGCCTTCAAAGTGTTCTTATTTTCATATTTTGATCTTCAATTAAATTTAATTTTGCTTCGGAAAAAACGGAGTTCAAGGCAATTTTTTTTCAGAAATCACTGCGATTAGAAGAGCTGCTCTTTTTCACAGATATCGAAAAAGAGCAATCGCAGTCGAACACTGCGAATCAAAAGTAGCAGTATTTGCCATCTCGAAGCCGGAGGTCTCACGATTGCCAGACTGTGGAAGATGCAATGGGCTGGCCACGTTAATCGTATGGACAAGCAATGGATACCCAAGAAGGTTTTCATTGGGAGAACTGAAGGGCGGGGACCAGGTACAATTTCTAGGAAACGGTGGCCTGACAGTCGACGAAGGTAGCTCATCGCTGCTTGGAGTTTGAAATTGGAGGACACGATCAGTAGACCGAAACAATTAGAGAGGCGCTTTTTGCAGGAAGCTAAGGCCTAAAACGGACTGCAGTGCCATGAAAAAGAAGAAAATTAATCAACTAGAAGATTTTACGTGACTGCAAATTCATTGGTCTACTCTGATTGCTGATTTAAATTGACTCAATCAACTGAACGGAAAAACAGGTCCTAAATATGGCGGCCAGAAAAGAATTTGCATAATCTAAGCTGGAGGTATACCTACTTTCTGCCGTTGGGGTTGCGCAGGAACCATTATGGATGTGACATTTGCCTGGAAGTACCTACTTTACAAAACCGGACAGTTCTAGAGAACTACTTGACAGGTGATCTCCAGTGAATTGCACTTAAGATGCAAGATGCTCATTGTTTGTGCCCATGCTTTCGATCTCCTACTTCAGGGTGGAAAGTTGAGAGGATGGACGTTAAGAGATTTGTTGCGAATCCTGAAGGATTACCTGAAGGACGGATTAGTATCAAGTAAGTGCGGGTTGATTCAAAATCAGCAATACGGTACCTTGGCTTGTTGATTGTGGCCAAGCATAGTTTCTATGAACAAATCAGGGTAAAGTCTGACGAAGCTCCCTTGGAAGTTTTGGCTTTGACTCTACCTACAGAGGAGGATCCGATCCATCGACGAAGGAATTTTTGATCTTTGCTGCATAATCTATGCTACCGTACGTATTAGAAGTTTGGAGTGATGCTTCCAGCAGGAACTGTTTTATACATGGCGTTGGTTTAGAGACAAGATACTGTGTCCAAAAAATAATGTGACATTTGAATTTAAACTGCGCGCGTCGAAGGATTTGCTGATTTTTTTTAATGTTGGTAGTACTGTCAGTGCCATCTATGTCAAATTTATATGTCAAACTATTCATCAGTGTTTGAGATACGCGTCGTTTTGTGAGCTGCTAAAAGTGAGTTTTTCGTTTTTTGCGATGTCAAAATTTGTTGAATTTGCATTAAATATTGTTTGTGGAATCAATTTTCTGATGCGGATACATTGAGGATGGTGCAGAAAGCCTTTGGTGGTGAGGATATGTCTAAAAAATGTTTATAAGTGGTATAATGAGTTCCAAGCCGGCCGTGACCGTGTCGAAGACGAAAAGCGTCCTGGGCGACCATCAACCTCTTCTCTTCTTCGATTATCGTGGTAATGGGCATTATGAATTTCTTCCGCTGGAACAAATAGTCAACAAGGAATATTATTTGAACGTTATGCGTCGTTTGCGTAACGATACCCACCTAGAAAGGCCGGGATTGTGGAAAGACAATTCTTGGTTTTTACACCACGATGAAGCACCATCCTATACTGCACTCATAATTCGTGATCATTTCGCCAAAAACTCAACCCATATCATCCCAGAACCACTGTATTCACCTAATCTGGCACTGTGCGACTTCTGGCTGTTCAGCAAGCTCAAAAAACCGCTCCGGGGACACCGTTTTGATACGATAGAGGAGATTCAAGCTACAGCGAAGACTGAACTGAAGGCCATTCCGAAAACGATGCGTATATCAAATACAAATGAATATTTTGACATGTAAATTTGACATAGATGTCACTGACAGTACTACCAACGTAAAAAAAGATTCTCCAAATCCTTCGGCGCGCGCAGTTTAAATTCAAATGTTACCTTATTTTTTGGTCACAGTAGTACACTAGCAGTGTTGTTGATCCCAGAAGAGATACTCAATACTAAGGCGAAGGTGATGGGAGGCATCTTTTGAGGAGGAGAGAACTTAATGACTGGTAACAATCCAAGCGGAGCGAAGGCAGGATAGACCGAATGTTTCATCTCTGATCTAGGATTGTGACTCAACCAAAGGCGTGATGACACTGACTCAGCTCTTGAATAGGCATTTAACGTTTTAACTTATCCGCACTAGATAGCCAAGTCACGATTTTCTGACTGCATGTTTTGGGCTGGAGAGGAGAGATGATATCTGATGCTTATATTTCATGCGCAAGAGATGTGCGAGCAGTGTAGTGACCTCCTTCAGGAAATAGAAGAGCTCTTTCCAGGAAGCTTCATTTTAGATTTGCTTAAATCATTTTTCATGCATTGCTATGTGGTATAATATGTTACGGCATTCCTTTTCATATCCATTTTGCTTTCGCATGATTCAAGATCATTATTTGATGATTTTTTCCTAATCTATGCATACAACTATTCGTAAATAAAACTAACAATATTCGTGCGGGTTGTGCCTAAGATCATTTTCCGGAGTTCCATAATAATTTGCTTAATTTAAATTATAATATTGTCGCATGTTATGGTTCGCGGCCAATGATTTTAATGTTCCGGGAAAGTGAAAACGCAATGTCTTTTAAATTAAATCAAAAAAAGATTATTTACTAAAATTCCACAATCACTAATTTAACTATTTCACAAAAATCATCTATTAATTTTTTATTTCAACTGTTTATCACTTCAATATCGCTTTTTACTTCGTACTCCACACTATCGCAGCTTACTATATCGCGGTTGGAAATGAATAATCCCCGCATTCATTCAGCTCGCCTTTATATAGGGTCTCTAGCGATTCAATCCATTTCTCGTACACTGGCGAATGTTCTGCCGAGAGGTACCTGATATATTCGAACAGCTTAATGAATGGAGCAGTGACTCACTTTCAGATGTTGATCATGCTTGGTAGGTTCTCGTGGCTTTGAGTAAATTCATTTTGTTGATGTTCTCAATGGTTGTGAAAACAATTGCGACAGTAGCTCGCAGAATCATTTGTACATGCAACACTGCCCTCACCTCAGAGCTTTTCGCCCCGAAAAGATGTGTCACCAGTTGTAGCCAATTCTCCCGGTCCTAGCGCACGATTTTCATTTTGACTCTCGGCTTACGATGTTTCTGTATGCGATATACAACGTCTTAAATTCGCTTTGTAACTCGGTATGGTCCCTTTCAATTATGTTGCAACTTTGGAGACCTAACCTTCCGCCGTTGGATTATATTGCTACACGAAGTCACCTTGCTGGGAGCCAGTAGAATTTGCCTTAAAATCATACCTGGTCTTCATGCGGGCAGTGGCCGGTACGAGGTGTTTTCGCACTGTCCGATGCATCTGGTTCAACCGTTGCCTTAGCTCCCTTGCGTGCTCCAAGACCGTTTGAGTTTTCTCAGGTGGTGTTGCGAGCTTTATATGAGCCGGCAGACAAATAGCCTTTCCAAAAATGACTTTGGCTGGGGCTTGGCCCATCGATGCATGTTCAGCAGCTCTGTACGCCATCAAAAATAGTGGGATATGTCGGTTCCAGTCACTTTGGTTCTCGTCAACCATCTTGGCCAGCTGTTTATTGAGCGTGCCGTTGAAACGTTCGACCATTCCATCGGATTGGGGACAAAGCGGTGTTGTCCACGTTTTCCGTATTCCCAGTAGCTCGTACATTTCGCCAAAAACTAGTGACTCAAAGTTTCGGCCTTGACCCGAATGTAGTTCGCAAGGTACGCCGTACCTACTGACCCAATTTAACACTAGCTGTTCGGCTACAGTAGTTGCTTCCTGGTTGGGAATGGGGTAGACCTCGGGCCACTTGCTCAAATAATTGCCCACAACCAGCGTATATCGATTTCCCCATTCGGATTCAGGAAAGGGTCCTGCGATGTCAACAGCAATCCTTTCAAATGGTATGCCCACATTATAGGGTTGCATTTCTCCTCTCAGTCATCGCTTTGGATCTTTGACGGAAGCGCAAATCGTGCACCGACGGCACCAGTCCTCTACGTCTTCTCGAGCGTGGAGCTAGTAGAACCTTTCCCGCAATTTCGCCAAGGTCTTGTTAACACCAACGTGGCCTCCCGAGGATCCTTCATGCATTTCCTTAACCACATCATAGATTCGGCTTTTGGGTAGTATAGTTTACATCTTACAAGAGCTCCCATCTGCCGTTTTCCATTTCCGCTTCAGTACGCCACCCTCCACCTGAGAGGAGTTCCATTGTGCCCAATAGCTTTTCAGGTTTGCGCCATGCATTGAAACGTCTTTTCACTCAGGTCACCCAGTTGTCTCCTTCCATACGGGCAATGGTCCGATGTCTTCATCTGCTAACTGGGCATTTCGAATCTCCTCCGATGACCAACCTTCATCGAATTCGGCCGCTATCAATCGCAGATCAACGGGCGGTTCCTTTTCCTCAATCCGTCAGCAATGCTTGCAGTTAGATGGACATGGATGACGAGATAGGGCGTCAGCATTTCCATGAAATCTGCCCTTGTGAAGTGGTTGGGTTCTCACTAGGTCTGGTCGGATCGTCGATCGGGTTTCACCAGTGTCATTTGTTATGGTGCGATGTTCTTCATCAACTTGCCCAGGAAGGCATGAGTCTGCTTTTCCACGATGTTGCCTTGACACGGTGATGGGGGTGCTGGGGATGTCGATCCTCCTAGTCGACTTCCGTCGCACGAAGTTGGCCCTTTCAGTTTGATGGGCTTCCATTCTAGCCTCCTGACACGGTCTGGATCTCCACCATTTTGGACAATAGCTCGGTTTTCTTCACTTCTTGCAGTCTTTTTGCAGGTGCCCCTTCTCACCGCAATCCCAGCATCTAGGCGCATCATTTACTTGTGGCTTTCGCTCATTTTCCACGCGCTCACACCTGCACTCGTCTCTGCACCTTGTGAACCTGGGCAGTGGTACAAGTCACATTTTTCGCTGCCTCAAAGTTCAGACTATAAGCCAATGCATCCTTGACTTTTTGCTTTTGAGCTAAACGCACAGCTTGTTGCAATTCCGGGTTCCGTAATGCACTAATGAATGCTTCTGTTGCTGCGTCATCTCGATATGCTGGGTCGTAAACCGGGTAAGCCAAAATTGCCAGTCGCTCAATGCCTTAAGCTAGCTGCTGTAAGTTTTCGCCAGACTTCTGCATCCGATGCCGTAGCTGTGCCCGATAAATCTGCTTCAGACGATCGCCTCCATAACGCATGTCGAGTGCGTTCAGTATAACAGCTGGGTTTGAGTTGATAGTCTGCAAAATCTCGGCAGCTGGGCCTCTTAGAGCAAGAATTAATGCAGTTGCTGGTTCCTGCTAATTCCAGTGATTTATCCTGGCGGCTGCTTCAAACTGGGTTTTGTGAATGCTCCTGACTGTTTGCCCATTGCATTTTGTTGCTTTCACATGTTTGGATGAGCATTGCGCTGCGGTTATAAGTGGGGCTGGTGAAGTAGTTGCTACTGCCTTTGCTGCTTCCCATTCCTTTTTCATGTTTTCCATCTCATGGTTGATTCCCTCCTCGACCTGGCTGACCTTTTCCTCTACCTGGTAAGTTTTTCCTCGACCTGGTCAACCTTTTCCTCGACGCCTTTAATTTATGTGTTCAGATGACCGAGCTCCGCTTTTATTTCGGTTGACTGTTTCTCCAGCTTCTGTGTGATGTCTGCCTTGATTTTGATCGCTTGTTGGTCCAGCTTCGCTGATTGTTCATTTAGCTTCGCTGATTGCTCATTTAGCTTTGCTGATTGTTCATCTAGCTTCGTAGTTAAACTGGATGTTAAATTGAAAGACTGTTGTCGCTGCTCTTGCTGCATCAGCATCAATATTTGCATCAGCGAATTTTCTGGTTCCTTTGGTTTTGGTGTTTCTGCTTCTCCCTTAAGCTCCGCCATGGTAAATTCATTTATTTTCAAATGTTAGCTTTGCGGTTATTATTTATTTTTATTGTTTCGGCTTTTATTTATTTTTCCACCAGTTTCCACGTTACATTTCACTATTGTGCAATTTTTATTTTTTTCATGTTTAAACGTTTTTCACATTCAAAATTTTCTATCCCACTTCTGACACCACTGTCGCGTGTTATGGTTCGCGGGCAATAATTTTAATGTTCCGGGAAAGTGAAAACGCAGTGTCTTTTAAATCAAATTAAAAGAGTTTATTTAATAACTTAAAAATGCACAATCCCTTATTTAACGATTTCACCATTTTAATTTTCACTATTAAAAGTCTGATTTCCACTTGTCCATAAATTTCTATCGCAATTGTCTTCTAAAGTCCCTTTACAATCAACGAAAATCACTTTCCTATTACTCGATCAATATCGCTTTTCTATTCGCTCCATACTTTCGCAGTTTTACTATCGCGGTTCTAATGAATGATCCCCCCATTCATTCAGCTCGCCTTTATATAGGGTCTCTACCTATTCAACCCATTTATCGTACATTGGCGAATGTTCTGCCGAGAGGTACCTGGTATATTGGAGCAGCTTAATGAATGGAGTGACGTCACTTTCAGATGTTGATCATGCTTGGTGGGTTCTCGTGGTTTCGAGTGAATTCATTTTGTTGTTGTTCTTAATGGTTGTGAAAACAATTGCAACAGTACCTCGCAGAATTCTTTGTACATGTAACCATATGGACCATCGGATTGAAGTATGCCAGCATAGTCATGGCGAGCATTTGGACAATATTTTGTTTAACACATAATTGTTATAGATCCTTCTTTTATAATAAAAAATATTATCATAATTCTCTGAAAACTTTTTGTTTTATTTACAATTAACATTGTGCATTTTAGTTGGACCACCTTCTATATTGGCGAATGTTCTGACAAGAACTACCTGGAATATTCGAGTAATTCTGAATATCCGCAGTGACGTCGCTTGCAGATATTGATCATGGATCTACTTGGTCGATTCTCGTGCTTTCGAGTACATTCGTTCATTGATCATGACGTTATTAACAGTTGCGACAACAATTGCGACAATGTAGCTCGCAGAATTTTTTGGACATGTAACAATATTTCTCAGTCTTTCTAATATGTTTGAACGATATCTTATATGTGCAATGGATGCATAAGTCAAGTCATCGAACGATATCATTAGAAAAATTATTTTAAACTCTTTTACGATTACAAAGCACTTTTCTGTCAAGTCAATTTAATATTCAATTCCAATGTATCAACTTTGACTTTAATCAGATAGTCCTGCTAAAGTTTCACGGCAACGTCAACTTTAGTTCATTATCTAACATATAGCTATAGAAATAAAATTTCATTCAAGGTTAGCAATTTTATGGAAGCAAAAATTCCTTATTGAGTTTTCCTCACTTCAAAGTTAGGATTGAATATTGCGAATTTTCTACGCTCGCGTTTTTCATGGCACAAAACATTCCTTTGCAAAGAATGTATCAATATAACGCGAAAATTCTGAAAATTCTTTGCTTTCAATCCCTGAATTTATGAAAAGTGGATGTTGTGAACGTTGCTTGTAATCATATTAGAATAAGGAATTTTCCTAAGATTGCGGGCTGACTAGGGATTCAATTCGCCAATAATAAGTATATTTACAAATACTTAAATCTGTTTCAATGCTTTATTTCCTTTTTCTTTTCTTTGTGTGATTTAACGTGAGTTTATTATCTACGAGTATGCAGACTTCTGGGATGTTGTTTTTTCGTTCCGATGTATTAACGGAAAATGCTTTGTCTCCTTCATTAAAATGATTTAAAATGGTCCGTTATGGGCGGTTGTCAGTCTCCGGAAGGTGTAACTCCATTTCCAGTTGTTCTATTCATCTTTTTTGACGCTTTCCCCTGGTAAAGACATATCACACATTTCTATCTATTTTCCTTATCTTTTAACGACTGCTATTATAGATGCGGCGCATTTCCGCGAACAGCAGTACTTAACACCAAAAAGTGTTCAAACTTCTTTTCAAAGTAATTTCATCGCTGAAATGAAAAGTTAGTATGAAGGTGTGAAGTTTTAGGCGATTTTATCGTCTACCATTGCGAGCGAGGTGCACCCAACCGAAGGACTAAGCGCAAAAATGAATCGAAAGATGTCTCTCGCCGTGTTCGAGAACGGATATGAAAATGAAAAGTGCTTTTAGCGATTTTCACAAACAAACATACACCCAAACACTCAAACCAGTGACAACAAGGACCGACAGAATAGAATTTTCCCTCAATGTATTTGTGTCGTGAATAAAAAAACGTATAAGACTGCGTTGGAGCATCTCCAACAATACTCCCTTTGTTTTATTCATTCATTCGTATCTGTGTATTCGTTTCAGGTCTTATGCAATGGACGTGGCTGGAAATTTCAGTAAAAGTAGAAGGTTTCTATGAATTTATCTTGAAAAGTTTATTGTACTGGGTCAAACATAGCCCGAGAGTTTACCACTTAATTTCAAGTAAAAATTCATTTTACAAGATTGTTGCCTACTTTGCTTTTAGTTGAAATTTTTTAATGAAAATTCCTTTTCGGAATTGGTTAAGTGTTCACAAGCTTGCCTCAGGTGAAATTTGCTTTTAATGTCCAGCGAAAGGCCTCTATGTTGCTCAGAGGGTTAAAATGAGAAAATTTTTGGGCGGGTAAACTAAATAAGTTTAAATTTGAAACCAATTAGTGAAAGGGAAATCTGTTGTTTATTTTTTTCAAATCGGAAGCAATTAAAGGGTTTCTGATAAGAAATGAAGAACAATAAAATATGAGACAATTCTCAAAGGGGCAAGAATTATGTTTATTAGTTTTTGGTAACGTAAGGAATGATTGTCCTTCAAAAGAAACGAAGAAGATAGCACTTATGGACAGTTTTTATGTAGAATAATTGTAAATCATATACCTCTCCACTGTCCTCCTCGAAAAAAGTGCCCCAGCTTGTATTCAGCTGAAGTTTCAGACGCTCTTTATTTGAAGGACCAGACGCGTAGAAAATACCAGTATTCCGGCTCTGACACTGACCTCGCCAAGTATCGATTACTTTGCAAAGAAACCAAAAAAGTGGTAAAGATACAACGCAATCTCATTGTTGGATTGAAATACCTGTGCAATCTAATAGTCCTAAGCTCTTCTGGTCACGCATCTGTTCCCTGAAAACAACACCCCATAACGCTAATATCTTCTCATGGCACAACTACCGAGCATTTGATGGGCAAGTTATCTACGACATCTTTCGTAAATTTCTTTCCTCCACATTTCTGATAACTTCGGTCCAGCGTTTCGATATTTTGCAGAGATATGTCACCCCTCGATACAAATATTCCAACCAGCTAATAAGGTTGTTTGGCAAGTCTCTGTGACCGAACACCACTGACGTCGACAGGTGAGCAGAGAACTAAATAAAAACTGAGCGGCCGCGTTTGAAAAACGAGCATCAGTTGCGAATTTTATTTTATTTGACCCCAATATGGCGGTAATCCGAGAAGAAAGGTCGTCGTTGTTTTTTTTGTGGTGAGGTGAATGCCCATTCACGCACAATGTGTGGGACTCCCATGCTAGCAAGAAGGCAACTGGACTACCCGCTAAACACCTTCCCTGTCAACCTGAGAGCCTAGCCTGGGACCGTATGACACATCACGTCGGGCCAGGTCTCGTTTTGTTACGCCGTGAGGTGCCTTCAAGATGGAGGATCCCTCTTCTAGCAGTAGGGGAGAGGGGGAGAGGAAGTGCCAGACAAGTGATCCCCCAGCCCCAGCACTCCCGGCTGCTGTGAATCCTTTCTATCTTTTAAGACTCCCAGGAGGATTATGCGCCACGTAGTTCCATTTGTCAACCGATTCGAGCATCACCGCGACTATATTGTACGGGGTGAGCTCTGCCGTCTCCCTGTAG
The DNA here is from genome assembly GCA_963969285.1 of Odontomyia ornata. Classification (NCBI taxonomy): domain Eukaryota; kingdom Metazoa; phylum Arthropoda; class Insecta; order Diptera; family Stratiomyidae; genus Odontomyia; species Odontomyia ornata. The sequence goes on along the minus strand of OZ017740.1, from coordinate 81,813,349 downwards.
AGGACTCTGTGCAGCATGCATACAAAATGCATGCAAAAAATATGTGGCAGGCATTGTCTTCCTCTTCTGGGCAAAACTGACAATCAGGGGACCGTGACTTACCAATCTTGTGTGGTAAGACTGAAAACACCCATGCCCGTTCAAAAGTTGGGTCAGATAGATGTCAGTCTCACAATGACTTCGATTTAGCCACGGTCTACCATCCGGCATGAGGCGTGCAGCCTACCTTCCCTTCTGAAATTTACGCAAGACTGCTGCCAACCTTTGAGTGAGCGCCGTCTCTCTTCACGGACAACCATCTCCCTCGCATCTTTGTTTCGATGCAGGTAAATAGAGCGGCGTTCTCTAGCCAGGAGGCAGACAGGTATCACGCCTGCGATGACTTTTACCGCCGAATCAGAGACTGTCGGATACGAAAATGCAATCCTCAGCGCTCCTCTTCTCTGTACCTGTGCCAGGCGTTTCCGGTAAACCTCCTTACTGAGAGCGTCACCCTATCGTTCTGCTCCGTACAGTAGCACTGACCCAACAGCACTCATCAAAAGGCATCTTCTTGATGGGCTGCGTCCCTCTACGTAGGCCATAAGTCGACTCAGAGCCGATACTCACCAAGCAGCCTTCTCAGCCGTCGCCCTGATTTGTTCAAAGAAATTCATCTTCAAGTCGATCAGTAGCCCCAGGTACTTTACCGCTGGTTTCGATTCGATTCGTATGTCTCTAATACTGATTAAACTTATTCTAGGGATTCTTTTTTTCTTCAAGACGACAACTTTGGTTTTCTCCAGTGATAAGATGAGCCCGCGAGCAGTCATACAGTCTCTATAATTTGATTTGTGGGTACGAGCATGTAACCCGCTGCGCACAGATTCAAGTTTTTTATTGGCGTAATTAACAATAGTTTGAACCATTCCATCATCAAATATGAGGGACCAAACATCTTTTGTGCTGGGAAAATTTTCCAAAGCTTTGGCTGGTTGCAATAATCCTGGCAGTCTTCCTCTCATTTTATTCCTCGCTGGTGTTCTCACATTTCTTGGCAGTTCTTTAGTTGTCCAACAGTAAGAAGGCCCGGACTCACATTTTTTTAGATGGCTGAATATGTATTCTGGTCGGTGTGGCTCAACTACAAACATTCCTCATTTTCATTCATCTCCTGTAAATATTCATCTAGTATTTCGTCATCATCGTCATTGCTTTCACTAACATCCTCTTCACTATTGTTCGGTGGAACGAAATCAAGATCTTTATCAAAATCATCTAGAGGACTTTCAATGTCACTTGTCACGATAACCCTTTGCACTCTTTTCATGCGGTCGTTAAAATACCGCCCGAGCCAAGGTTAAAAAAGTTAAAATAAAAAAAGTTAAAGTAAAAATAAACAAAACTGAAAAGGAAAATAACTGATTGCATTAAACAAAAAAAAATCCCCGTTGGCAGCACCAGCCGGAAAGGTAAATTTCTCGTATGTAGCATAAAGCTTCGAAAAAAAATTTGGCTTGCCTACTACTCAACTTCTTTCTGCAATTTTCGTAGTACCACATGGGTATTTATTAACATAAAAACAAGTTGGGTAAACAGACCTACGCTCATGTCAGAAGGGTTTTGTATTCAATTTTCAAAATGCAGTCACCAGATTCAATAAAGTCAAGAAGCATGTCAATGAAGATTTTATTGGAGAAACTATGAAATTCGAAGATCATACTATTATTAACAAAGTTGAACGAATTTCGACTTCTGAGATTTTTGGTATTGTTATACTCATAAATATCTCCCTTGATAATTATTTCAGATGACCATTTGCGAGGGAGGAGACACATTTTTCATGTATTTCCCCCCTGTGCCCCACTGAAGCAAAAACTGACAGTTTAAGAACTGTTTTGAAAAGCTCCCATGAAAACTTTCATTTCATACTCATATCAGCTACGTTTGATGAATTTTTTTTTAGGGGCCACTCTGCTGTACTGTTATCATCGATTAATAGCCAACTTTTTCGAATCCTAGAGTTGTTACAAAACCCTTTTGCTAGGAGCTCTCTCCTGCCTCCTTGACTTGTTTCACTTATGAGAATTAATTGTAGGTACTCATCATCAGTCATTCATTAAATTGAATCAAGTGTACAAAGCATGCACCTGAAACGTTGGGGCACAATAACTCAAAATTATTCAATCTTCGCATTTAAAACTAGCCACTAGCTGAACCGATTCTCAAATATATTCATGACACCTATCATTCCTGAAATTTTCATGCAAATCCTAGCAAAACTGTAGTGTCTGAGTCGGTAAAACGCGCATGTTGTTCCATAGCCATATGTTGCCATAGTAATAAATGCAGCGCATATTGTTCCATAGTAATACAGGAAAATTCAAACCGCTATAACTTCGCTAAATATGATTCAATCTATATGAAACTTGCAGGGTTAATCAACCTTATAAATAGTCATCTGCGTACTGAATTTCATTGAATTTAAGGGTGCCGTTAAGATTTTATTAAAGAAAACATAAAATCGATAAATCCTACTATTACTAACAAAGTTGAGTGAATTGCGACTTCTCACGTATTTGTTGTTGTTGTACTCATCAAGGCCTACATTCTTGATTTTTTTCAGATTTTTCGGATCACAGGTGTCCAATCGCGAGGGGGGGGGACACAAATTTTTCGTGTATTTCCCCTTCCTGTGCGCCCCTCGAAGCTAATTTTGCCAAACTAAGACCTGTTTTGAAGAGTTCTCATCAAGACCTTTCATTTGATACCCATATCGGCTACCTTCAATGAAATTTTTTTTTCGGGGGGTCACTCCCCTACATGGGGAGACCCCCCTAAAATACCTTATAAAATTTTTTTGCAGTTGAACTTTGAAGAGAGCACCACTTTACACCTACATACAAAATTTGATGCTTCTAGCTTAAGTAGTTTCCGAGAAAAACTGCTGTGACACACGGACGGACGGACGGACGGACGGACGGACGGACGGACGGACAGACAGACAGACGGACAGACGGACAGACAGGACGCGATTTTAGAAGGGTTTTGTAAAATTATTTTACAAAACCCTAAAAATCTGGCCACGTTCGTTCTTAGAGACCTTTTATCGGGGCGCAAATATTTTGCTAATTAAATTGAGTTGCATACGTATGGATTACATATTGAAAATCGGCGGATCATAAATTGTTGTAAACATATAAATACCGGTTTCGCCCTTCTCGCATTTGCTGTTTACAAAGTTCACAGTGGTAACCACACAAAGGCTTAAATAGCTCGAATAGTTAATTTCAAAAGATTTCCATGAAAGTTTAATCAGCACTTGCGTTGCCATTAATATATACATTTTCAATTTTTAGGGTTTTGTAAAATAATTTTACAAAACCCTTCTAAAATCGCGTCCTGTCTGTCCGTCTGTCCGTCTGTCTGTCTGTCCGTCCGTCCGTCCGTCCGTCCGTCCGTCCGTCCGTCCGTCCGTCCGTGTGTCACAGCAGTTTTTCTCGGAAACTACTTAAGCTAGAAGCATCAAATTTTGTATGTAGGTGTAAAGTGGTGCTCTCTTCAAAGTTCAACTGCAAAAAAATTTTATAAGGTATTTTAGGGGGGTCTCCCCATGTAGGGGAGTGACCCCCCGAAAAAAAAATTTCATTGAAGGTAGCCGATATGGGTATCAAATGAAAGGTCTTGATGAGAACTCTTCAAAACAGGTCTTAGTTTGGCAAAATTAGCTTCGAGGGGCGCACAGGAAGGGGAAATACACGAAAAATTTGTGTCCCCCCCCCTCGCGATTGGACACCTGTGATCCGAAAAATCTGAAAAAAATCAAGAATGTAGGCCTTGATGAGTACAACAACAACAAATACGTGAGAAGTCGCAATTCACTCAACTTTGTTAGTAATAGTAGGATTTATCGATTTTATGTTTTCTTTAATAAAATCTTAACGGCACCCTTAAATTCAATGAAATTCAGTACGCAGATGACTATTTATAAGGTTGATTAACCCTGCAAGTTTCATAAAGATTGAATCATATTTAGCGAAGTTATAGCGGTTTGAATTTTCCTGTATTACTATGGAACAATATGCGCTGCATTTATTACTATGGCAACATATGGCTATGGAACAACATGCGCGTTTTACCGACTCAGACACTACAGTTTTGCTAGGATTTGCATGAAAATTTCAGGAATGATAGGTGTCATGAATATATTTGAGAATCGGTTCAGCTAGTGGCTAGTTTTAAATGCGAAGATTGAATAATTTTGAGTTATTGTGCCCCAACGTTTCAGGTGCATGCTTTGTACACTTGATTCAATTTAATGAATGACTGATGATGAGTACCTACAATTAATTCTCATAAGTGAAACAAGTCAAGGAGGCAGGAGAGAGCTCCTAGCAAAAGGGTTTTGTAACAACTCTAGGATTCGAAAAAGTTGGCTATTAATCGATGATAACAGTACAGCAGAGTGGCCCCTAAAAAAAAATTCATCAAACGTAGCTGATATGAGTATGAAATGAAAGTTTTCATGGGAGCTTTTCAAAACAGTTCTTAAACTGTCAGTTTTTGCTTCAGTGGGGCACAGGGGGGAAATACATGAAAAATGTGTCTCCTCCCTCGCAAATGGTCATCTGAAATAATTATCAAGGGAGATATTTATGAGTATAACAATACCAAAAATCTCAGAAGTCGAAATTCGTTCAACTTTGTTAATAATAGTATGATCTTCGAATTTCATAGTTTCTCCAATAAAATCTTCATTGACATGCTTCTTGACTTTATTGAATCTGGTGACTGCATTTTGAAAATTGAATACAAAACCCTTCTGACATGAGCGTAGGTCTGTTTACCCAACTTGTTTTCTGAATTATGAGGGCCGTCATTTCAATTTTTATTGAAATCGGCTGCTAAAAATATTAAGCTGTAAATTTTCGACTTTTTCATTTGTCATTCGATTTGCATAATTAAATTAAATTAACTTGCGTTAAGAACTTATAATTTCAAGTTTCAACGGAATCTGTTGAGAATCTTGGCTGCTACAGAAACAAAAAAAATTGTATGCCACCCCCCTGTATGGGGAGACCCCCCTTAAAATACCTTAAAATATTTTCTTGCACTGCAAATTTCAAGAGGCACCACTTTTGACCTACAGAGGTGGCCAAAAGTGATCGGACAATACAAGAAACAAGCAATAAAATACTTTTACGAGCATAAGCTTTGAAATGAAATAAAAATTTTTCCCTTATATAAAAGTCACTTGTATTCTGAATTAATTGCACAAAAAAATAAAACAGAAATAAAAAGATTTTCACAAGAAAATTAACAACTAATTCAAATTCACATTGCATCAAGTGGACAAAAGTAATCGGACGTTCAACTGTAATACTTTTCTTTCTGATGATTCCATTAGAACATAGGCTTTTAATATCTAGTTGCGTATCCTTTTTGTTTTATAACTTCTGTTAACCTATTGGGCATAGACTGTACCAACTAACGGGTAACGTCCGGAGTAATGTTGTCCCATTCTTCTAATAACACCGTCTTCAGTTGACTTTTATTAGTATTGTGATGGTTCCTTATTTTTTTATCCAGATGATCCCAAAGATGTTCGATGGGATTTAGGTCTGGGGATTGCGGTGGTGTTTTTAATTGACCAGGAGTGTTGAAAAGGAGCCACAGACGAACATCATGAGCTGTATGCTTTGGGTCATTATCTTGCTGGAACAAATAATGACCATCAAGACCCAATTTTTGTGCACTTTTTTTCAAATTTTCTTTCAAAATCGACAAGTAACCTAGTTTGTCCATAGGTTCGTCAATGAAAACGAGTTCTCCTACACCGTTGGCAGCCATGCAACCCCAGACCATTACACAGCCACCTCCGTGTTTTACTGTATGTTGAATGTTTTTGGGATGAAGCTCACTATTTTGAGTTCTCCACACCAACAACCTGCCGTCGGAGTGGTAGATATTAAACATACTCTCATCAGAGAATATTATACGAGTCCAAAAGTCGAGCGGCTTGCTTTTAAATTCTTTTGCAAAGCATAATCTTTTCTTCTTATTAACTTTGCTAATTAGTGGTTTCTTTCGAGGTACTCTCGCTTGATAACCAGCACGGCTGAGAGCTCTACGAATAGTCCGGGCACTAACATTGGTACCATTTACATCTGCTAATTGATCCCTAATACTTCTGGACGTTGTAGTCGGATTCTTTTTAACAATTCTTAAGATTTTTCGTGCGTCTGTCTCTGTTAGTTTACATGGTCGACCACTCCTAATTTCGTTTTCCACCTGATTATTTTTTCTGAACCGTTTCACGATATCGAAAACTGTCGAACGACTTCTTCCAATTATTTTTGATATTTCAGAAAAGGATTTATTCTCTTTATACAACTTTATTATAACTTTTCTTTCATGTATACCGGTTTCTTTGCGATTCTTAGCCATAATTAACTTTCTTCACTTAAAACTGACAAGTAAATGACAGATATCAGAAAAACACATATCAACATATAATAATGGGAATTCCCTTTTAAACTCGGAAATGAAAAGAAAAGAATTGCTCCAAACTTCAATGACTAATTTCACACTTTTCAAAATGTCCGATTACTTTTGTCCACTTGATGCAATGTGAATTTGAATTAGTTGTTAATTTTCTTGTGAAAATCTTTTTATTTCTGTTTTATTTTTTTGTGCAATTAATTCAGAATACAAGTGACTTTTATATAAGGGAAAAATTTTTATTTCATTTCAAAGCTTATGCTCGTAAAAGTATTTTATTGCTTGTTTCTTGTATTGTCCGATCACTTTTGGCCACCTCTGTACGTAGAAAATTTCCTCATTCTAGCTCATGTGGTTTGCGAGAAAACTTGTTTTGACGCACGAACAAACGGACGGACAGACGGACAGACAGACAAGTCGCGATTTTATAATTTTTTTAGGGGATTGTTAAAAAGATTATACAATATCTTAAAAATGGTCTGGTTTATAAATTCTATCAAGTAAAGTCATTTAAAACGTTATCATGAAAAATATTCATTATTTCAGTTGGCACTAAAATAGCGGATTGCGCTTGCCTTCTGACCTTTGGAGGCCGCCATTTTGAATGCATGCATTTTATTTTGGATTATTTTAAATCTTTGTATGCTAGGAACTCATCAATCAATGTACTATCTCGTTCAAATAGAAGTTTCACTCTAGACAGGGCAAAATAATTCAATTTTTAAAGAAAATGGCAGCTAAAAATATTAGGCTTTAAATTTTCGACTTTTTTATTTTTCATTCAGTTTTAATAATTTCCTGCATAATACAAGAACATAGTACAGAGATCCATAATCTCAAGTTTCATCAAAATCCGCTGGAAAATGTGACCGCTAGAGGGCCACAAAAACCTGAAAAAAACGCATATTTAAACGGCCGCCATTTTGAAATTTGCTCATGCATGATCACCAAAATATCAAAGACTGTAGGCCTAAATAATGTCTATCTTGGAACCGAATTTCGTATATGTCGGATTAAAATTGCGACTTTAAATAGCCTTTGAAATTTTGGCCTTTAACTGGCCGCCATTTTGTTTTTTGCAACCTGACCTCCAATTTTTTCCCGTAATTCTTTAGATACTTATAATTTCTATTAAGTTATCAAATTTCATGAAAATCTGTCGAAAGCTTTGACCACTATTACAACAACAAAATTTTGCACGTTTTTCGACCTTTGAGCGGCCGCCATTTTGTTTCTGCCATACCGACTTTGGATTTTTTATTAAGAGATTCATCACATACAGCAATGAACCTTTGTACCAAATTTCATCCAAATCGGAGCTATACTTTGGTCAGAACAGAAATCACGATTTTTCGTCTAAAATGGCCGCCATTTTGTTTTTGCCCGGCCGATATAGCTGGTTCACGAACTTAACGGAGATAATTACCCAATACACCTTTCCTGAAAATTTGGTGAAAATCGAAGCAAAATTGCAACCTCTATCGTGGTCACAAATTTCGTTATATCCCATATATATATATATATATATATATATATATATATATATATATATATATATATATATATATATATATATATATATATATATATATATATATATATATGATGCTCTCCGCAATAGGTAAATTTCTCTCGAGAAATTTACCTATTAGTTGAATAAAATAGAATAGTAAGTTGAATACAATATGTTCTTTGAGAAGTCGGAGGTTGGTTGAAAAATAAAATGAAAACATCTCTCAATGTTCAATCTAACGCCTCATCACTATCCAACAACACTTCAAAGTCACGGATACACGGGAAGATTCTTAAAGCAAATCAGCTGAAGTTTTAAATCGAAAAATCTCAATTTGCGTTTCACTAAGCCGGAACAAATAATGGTAAGCCTGGGAATATACGATGTCGCTAGCCGTTGTGGTACCATAACCGGTTTCATGGGCCAAGCAATCCGATTTGCTGTATGTGACGATAAATGTTGAATGCAAGACGTCGTTAATAAATTTCCGGAAAATAACATACAGGTCAAGGGGACATTTGTAGTTGAAATTAAACTTTATGAAGTCAACTTAAACCTCCTTCGCAACATCAATCCAGATAAAGTGCAAAATAATAAGCGGTCACTGGAATTCAAGGTTTACCAAGCCGAAGCAGGATCTTTTTTGCCAACGTTGACAAACGTACAAAAAGTCCACCTTTGCTCCCGCAAACAAAAGTTGATTGTGATGAGTGAAAAAATAATTCGACTTGGACTACGGAAAAGTGGCCAACAAATGTAAAATTCAAGGACGAAACGGTTTGAAATCTGACAGCTTTCAATTGTTTGAAAAAAAAAGAACGGAAAAGAAAGTTTAATTTGCAACCCAAGATATTTAAGATCAGGGATGAAGATAAGCGGATACATTTTGTCGTGTTGTCGCTATATGTGTGCGTTGAAATTGCCATCCGAGATCATGTGATACCCTTACACCTCAAGGGTCGTCGCGCTATCCAGCCTTGCGGGCCCGGTTTGCTCCATCGGAGACGGCGCAGGCGCCAACTCACTGTCCCTAGGCTGGAAGGATTTAAAAATAAGATCGTCAGCGAGTGAACGATCCGACAGCGCACGCACGAGAGCTAAGAACTAGAACAAAGGAATCCGATTCGCCTCCTCTAACCACACTTGATGCTAAACCTCCCCCAACTTACCCTTTATATCCACACCACGATCTCCTGAAAGAAAAAAAAGGTAGTCTGAAAGGAAAAAGAATCTCACCGCTTCAACGTCGCGCACAATTAAGGTTTTTTCTTTAACAAAAAAAAGAATATTTCCGGTGAAATTTCAAACAATATATTCTCACAAATGGAATCTTACTTCACTCAAATTTGAAACACACGAAATACTATTAAATAAAGGAAAAGAACAAAAAAAAAAATAAAAAGTACCTTTTCTTAGTTTCCGCTAATCTATCCCTAACCTGGGGCCCCAGCAAACGATCGTCCGTGGTTACTTGTGCCAATCTCGGGAGCCGGATTCTCGTCCTCACGAACTTCTCGCCAACTGAAATTGTATTGCTGTGGGACAGGTGTTATACTGCGGTATGATGAGCGCCATGATGATGATGATGATATTGATTCCAGACTACTTGCACTTCTTTGCGCTTCCAAATTTTATTCCTCGATCCTTCCTCGTTCGTTCAAATCCCAAAAAGAGGACCTCCATTATCCCTCAGCCCTTTAAATTGGCTCGCCTTAAGGGACGCCCGCTACATTTGAGGTGGTTGTCCTCCCATTCGCACGATGGTCTTTCATTGTTCTTTGGCGCTGTTCGTAGCGCGGCCACCAACCATCTTAACTACCTCAGCTCCGCACCCATGGTCGTTGTCTGCGAGTTAGTCGAAATCTGCATTATCCATCATTTTGGATCAGCTGAGCAGTTTCAATATGTGGGTCACTAGGACATCGCAGAATGACATCGCAGAATGACATTTCGTGTTAGCAGCGGAAAGTTAATACAAAGCGAATTCTATTAGTTACGCCCTTTGAGTTGTGTTTCCATCCTGAAAACGTTTAATTGTCGCTAGAATTGCACGCCCTGCATTCAATCGCTTGTTATGACAACAGTCTAAGCGAATGGTTCGCAAGTCAGTGTTCAGATTTGTCTTTAAAGAAAATGTGAAATATATTGTGAAATAGTGTCCCCGAAAGAAATGTTTGTCCGCTTCATTTCGCCGCGTCATTACTAATATGTTGCGAGTGTTTGGTTTGCACGTCACGAAAATGTTGAATGTCAGGATTTGGTGAAATAATTTAGGAATTTCCGGATGTCGGCCGACTTGAGCGCAGTAAAGGTGTTTTGTGTACTTGGTCGTGGTGCCTGTATTTTGTCGTGAATATTGACAAGCTCGGAAGTCACCACGTTTTGGTGTTGCATCGGAGACACAGTCCTGGAAGTGCAAATTGGAGCCGGCAATTGTCTTGAGGTTAGATTATGCATTCGTCCACAACCGCGATTACCACGCATGTTGTTGTTACTGTTTGCGCGATTCATCCAGCCACGGTTTTGATTGTTATTTTGCATTTGATTTCGATTTTGATTTTTACTGTCTTGGTGCTGGTTGTGTTGATCCATTCCTTTACTTGATGCGGTGACCAGGAGTGGGCCCCTTAAACGCCTTCCGAGTCGGTGATAGCCTTTGTGGAGTGCTTGTGTTGGATGCGTTTCCATAGGCTACCCTTGTTGGGAAGAGTGATGGTCGACCGGCCCTCTTCTGATGTCGTTTGTCATCGATTGCTGCCGTTTGCTTCATAGCTAAGCTAAACGCTCTACTCTAGCTTGACTGATAAGTTAACATTTCTTTGGTATACAACAATACCATTTTTTTTTTTTTTAAAGTTAAACAAAGTATTTGTATTAAAGTGAAAAAAAAAATACAATGGATCAACTTGTCACTATCTTACCTCGACGCCCAAACGGGGTTGGGGTATGTTAATGACATGCATCCTGATTTCATTAGTGATCGTGGTGTAGACTCCGGGTGGAAGCTGGTCATCCGTAACACATGAAAAATGCGAAAAGCTTTCCAATCGATTTCGAGTAATAATTGCGTATAGTTCTCAATATTATCAGTAGTAAGTTTCCTGTCAAATTTCCCGCTCCCAGAGATCGTGGACCGTGGAAGCAGCCAACAGCGGATGGGAAATGGACTTCTTGAAAAATCTGCGATGGGTTTGTCGTGTGTGTGCTGTCAACATGAAAGAGAAATGTCCGGGACTGGCATCCGTGCATATATATGGTCCCAATGGAATCAACCACAAGCTGAAAAAGTTCTTTGACATGGAGGTTTCGAAAGATGACAATCTTCCTAAATATATATGCAATTTATGTTTCAAAGACAACAAGATGCACATTACTTTGCCCAACTTGCAACAAAGACGGATCGATTTTCAAAAGCTTTTATTAAGTCCACAAAAGCAAGTTATTGTAAAAGCGGAAACCCTTCCGCCGATTTCAATAAACGTTTTGAAACTGAATTTGCCTCTTTCGCATTGGTACCAGAAGACAAAAAGTCAAGGATGTTACTGCTTTAACTTAACAAGGACCGACCATCTTCAGTTATTAACGCTAAGGTCCACCAACAACCACAACAGACATTACAACTGATACAAAAACTAAAACACCGCTAAAGTCAATGCCATCCTGCACAGTAGTCACAAGTATTCCTGAGAAAACGTCTAATAATCCGGAACGAAAAAGACAAAATTTATAAGCTGCATTACAAACAAGGCAAAACGGCCAAAAGCGTCCCTCGAATCAAAATGATTCAGACTTGAAAGCACCACAGTTTTGCCAGATTAGTAGTCATCAAAAGGATCAAGTATCACAGACTTCATCAGAATCACGACGTAATGAACAACCATCAATGAAAGTCATACAGGGTCTGCATAATAAGTAACCGGACTGACCTCAGGAAATTTTTTATTGGCAAAATATGTACGATTTTTCTTTAGAAATCTTCAAAGTAGTCCCCATTGAAGTTGATAACATACTGACACCGGATTTTCCAACCCACAAACGCTCCCTGGAAGTCGGCAACCTCGATGCTGTCTAGAGCCCTCGTCGCAGCGCGTTGAACGTTTTCCAGAGTCCCGAACCGCGTCCCCTTAAGGTGTCTCTTGATCTTGGGGAACAGAAAGAAGTCCACTGGTGCAATATCAGGCCTGTAAGAACTCTGGTTCGGTTCGCAGTCGATCAAGGATTTTCGAAGCCGCAGCAACACGACGCTCCTTTTACTCATCAGTCAGGTGCGTTTGGGTACCAGCTTCCCGCAGATCTTTCTCATGCCCGGATCGTTCTTAATAATGTTGTGAACGGTCATCTTATCAATTCCAACCTCATCTACGATAGCCCGAATGCCCAGAAGACAATCACTGTTCAACACATCACGCACTTTTTGCACATTTGTGTCCGTGTGACTCGTTGATGGAAGACCGACGCGCTGTTTGTCATGGACATCATTGCGGCCCTCCCGGAAATTTCTGTGCCACTAAAATACTTGAGTTTTGGACAGAGCATCCTCACCGTAAGCCTCTTGAATCATTTGAAGAGTTTTCGTCGCCGTTTTCTTGAGTTTGACACAAAATTTGATGCTAACACGTTGCTCAATCGTACGCTCCATTTTCACTCCGACGATGTAACTGAACACGCACTCCGGTCTCGTTCGATGCTATCTATCCAAGTGCTTGGAGGCAACTGCTGCAGCCCGGTTCCCTTTACCTAGACCCCCACCACCACTACAGCACCAGATACCGGTTAACAGACGCTTTGACGGCGCGGGGCAGGCTCAGTCTGGTTACTTATTATTCTGACCCTGTAACTGTACATGCCAGGGAACGTCCAATATCCAATGAATAATAGTTAAATTAAGTTGGGACAAGTTGTCAAGGTTATTAATTTACCCACCCTCATGTTGCAAGCTCTGTAGTGGCCATATACCAATGATACTATCCTCGTACAAATAGAAAGGCTGAAAGAAGTGTCATTCCATGAAGTAATTCGCAAGCAACATCTGCTCCAAGACGCTGAGTCCAATTCTACTCCAAGTCCATGGCAACAGGTGATTCCAGCATTTGTATCGTATAAAATTTCAGCAGACCTATTGGTTCACTTGATAACAGAAGAAGTACGCCTAAGCATGATCTTAAGCCGATTAAAAATTCCAAACCGAAACCAAAAAGGCCAACTCACCCCGAAAGAAAATGGTCCCTGAGTCCGTGATGCGTTCCAGTACTCATATTGAAATCCTGTCAGATGATGTAAGTGTACAAATATTCTAAGTAAATATGGATGCAAATCTGTTCTTCAATGCGGAAAGTGAATTCCGGGTCAAATTCAAAAACAATTGTACAACACAAGACTAGGATAGGCGAATGTACTAGATGAAGGGAAATTTGGACTTCAATTGCCCGATGAATACCAGTTGGGGGATTGTAACTGAACGTTGAATCGTCCAGGAGTAAAATTAACGGCTCGCCGGTTGAAAAACGAGCCGATGAAAAACCTGGAAACAAAGAACGGGTCTCTTCTCTGGCGGAAAATGATCAACAACGGAGGATCGAGTGTGACGAGGAACAAGAATATTTTTTCCTGGAATTCATAGAGGGTAGAAATTTACAATAGTAACAGCAGAATAATCAACGACTGAGATAACTGAGATTGGCGATAGAAGATCAACAAGAAGCGCGCTGGCAGAAGAACTTCGCGACGCAAATTACTTCGGGGACCCCCAAAATAGGTAGACATAAGTTAAGTTCTGTATTTTGTTTAGCTAAAATGCATTTTAAAAATTATTGCACATCATCATTAAATAAATAATTAAATAACCATATTTTTTGTCATTAAAAAATATGTTGTTACGGAGGTAAATTGTATACCTGGCTCGGGTGTGTTTGGAGAATAGAGTTCGAGTGTGACTTTGGTTTTTAGTGCGAGTATGTTCAAGTTTTCGCTCGATGAGAGTTACGTCGGGCAACATTATCGCGACAAAATTGTACAGAGTGGTCGGTCCGGCTTAAACTAATCCTCCCCTGTTCGAGGAAAATAGTGTGTTTTATTTCTAGTTGTGTGAGGGGTGTTCGGCGGCCACGTTTCTAGCTTGGCAGCTATTTGGGACCAGGGAATAAGCGAATGACGCCTCCTGTGATCTTTTCCGACGATAAGTGGTCCTTAGCCGGAGGAACTCCCGCGCAGAGGGTAACACACTGTCTAACTCCACATTATGAAGTACTCGCCTTATGCGATTTTTAAAGTTTAGATCCATTACACTAACTTTGCCACTGGAAGTGGCAGTATGCATTTTGTACATGCACTAAATATTTGTGCAATACACAACACTTCAACGTTTGATTAAATCATTCAAAAACAAATTTCGAAATATCCCGCCACAAAGACGGATCAATGCCAAACTTAATACGAAAAGTCCCGTTAACGAGACGGGTAGAGTTCACGAAAACAATATGTCAGTCATGAACAACGGCCGAAAACAAACTGAAATCCAGTTAAAGTTTGCGGAGAGGGGGCGGCGGAAATATACTGTGGAGCACAGCCTCTAGAAATGAGTAGTGTTGCCAACATTCAATGACAAAACTTCCCCATCCGTCTCAGAAAAGGGTGTTTCGGTTAAAGTGTTAAGTTTTGGGAGCAGTAAAAAATCACAATGGGCCCAAATCTAGTGAATATTGTGACTGACGCGTTTAATCCATTTTTTGGTAGCAAAAAATCGCTGAGCACGCAAAACACTTCTAACCGTTATGCATCTCCCAAATAAACTAAACATATCGTCGATGATGCGCTAAAGTCACCTAAATGTATTCTAATCCATTTTTACCTGAGTTGATTCTCATTAATGTTAGGTGTCACTCAACTTTATGCTAAAGGTATGCATTTGAATTCCAATCCCAAATAGCTTAAATTATCATTCAACGTTTTACACATCTACAAAATTGTCATTTTATACTTCGACAAAGTAACTTACCTACCACTTGGGTGAGTCTAGTGAAGCGTACTTCATTTGTTCCTATCTGAAATGGGTTGCCGATGTTCACTTTCAATGCACGAGGAGTAGTTTCCATAGTAACTTGGTTATGTGGTATTTGTTCAACTGTTTCTGACCAACGCAGATTTTCATTTAATCATTATCGCTTGCGCTTCGTTACTAGTTGTGTTTCTGTAATTTTTACGTTGTGGAAGCAGATTTTTGAGATTTGAAAATGCAATTCAACCAGGTTGAGAAAAATTATTGCAAAGTGCGTGAATAGGGAGAGATAGGAAACGTTTTCAGATTCTGAGGAAACTTATTTCACTGAAAATGAATCATCTGACAGTGACAGCAACAGCTAGTTTCCTGGTACTCTATCTTCAGTACTCCACAGAAGCCAACTTATAAGAGGTTACCTCAATAAAACACTCTTTTAGTTTATTTTTTTCTTTGGATTATTCTGAGGAATAATCATTGTGCTCTGCATCTTTTTCTTTCAGCATCGAAGAGGAATGGCTTGGAATCCACCTCAACAAGGACCTTCATGTTTAAATAACGAAGACCATGGAGAAATCAATGGTGGACTGCTTGAAAAACGATGTAAAAGAAAATGGAAGAAGCAAATTCGTCTTGAGAAGAGATTGAAGGTTGAGTCATATTCTGGATTCAAACGTCGCGCCAAAGAATTTAGGTGTAGGATAAGCCACCCGTCCTTTGCTACCATCTCCTTGCACTGATAAGATTAAGCACCAATGCAGTTTACTCGTTAGCGAAGATCATAGGTGAAATATATATGATGGTTTTAGAAAGTCATCATCAATAGATCATCAGAGAACCTTTCTTACTCAACATGTGAGTAATACAGCTAAGAAGCATTCAGCCAGGGCTCATACTACACAGAGAGTATTTATTTAATAAGCCAAACAAGGCAATCGCAAAAAAAGTACTTATATCTAAACAAATCACATACAAAAATATATATTTAACAATAACTTATTTTAATGCGTCAGTAATCTTTTTTTTGAAGTTATGTATTGAAATAGAGGAAGAGTAATGTTCACTCATAGAATTGAAGATTGTTGCGAATTCCGGCGTACCAACTTCCTCCCATTCGCAACTTCAAATTGCCGCCGTAACATTGTCCCTTTCCTTTGGGCATTCCTACCTTTTCCTCCATAAATTTATTTATTTTTTTTACATGTTTCCATTTTCCCTTTAATTTTTACTCCCCCATCATCACAATACTACCCTTTTTCCTTATTAACAACTACAAAAAATAATACCTACTAATAATTTCAATTTTCCCACTAATAACGTTCCATTTATTAATTCCCACTAACAAAATTTCATTCTATTCATTTTCCCTAACAAAACCTAATTCCTTCCTTAACACTAACTAATTCCATTCCCACTAACAAATTTTATATTTTTATACTAACAAAAATGAATTGACTAACAAAATTCAATCCCATGCCCAAATGAATCATTGAAGTTGCTTATGAGATGAATGGGAGATCGACCATCCACGGCACCATTGGCTGCGTCGTGAGTCCTCGATCTTGGGTCTGCTGGAACCCTGGGTTCAAGTTCCCCCGGGCGCACGGAAGCACTCTTTTTTGGGGTATCGGCAAAATCAATAGTTTTCGTAATGTACTCGTATGTGTGACACTTTACATTCAATCAAGCGATTCTTGGGGATGTGAATTGCCATATATGCAAGTCAATGGAAACTATTGGGATTGTCGATACGGACCAAAAGATGTGTGGGTAGCGGAATCGAAGTGTAATGAACTTCGATTACGTTACCCAGATGCGACAGCGGTAATTGGAAAAGAATTTGGATTGCGGGATCGGATGGGAGAAAGGTGAAATGTGGAAATGAGGTGGTTGGAATTAGGCAGTCAGGATTGGACGTGGAAAAGGAAGGTTGAACGCTTTGGGGAGTCAGGATTTGATTTGACAAAGAAGAGGGAATTTTTTTTCGGTTTTTGGTGAAGTGAATATTTGGCTGTTAAAGATAAAGGAGTTTTCTGTGTGGGATATAAGTGATTTTTGGGGTTTTTGAAATTGGGAAAGAATTGAATAGACTTTTTTTTTGAAGTTTTAGTGACGAAGAGTGGAAAGATTGAAAAAGTGAGGGGAGTTTTGCATTTTGGGAAGAGAGGGGATTTGACTTTGTGTAGTGTGAAGAAAAGAAAAATTTTATTAATTTGAAGTGTGGAAAACGAAAATTGTGCGAGAAAAATAAAGATTTTGCTAATTTGGATTGCGGGAAGACGAAAATTGTTGTCAAAAGCTTGGGTTGAAATTTAGTGAAAAGAAAAAAACACAGATTGGAGGAATCAATTAATGCGGATAAAAGTGGCCGTTACGTTTTTCTTTTTTTTCTGGTTTAGTGATTCTAAATTACAATTAATTTTCAGCGACCCCACGCTTCTTTTGCTGTATTGCACTGGGCGCTCGGAGTTCTACGGGGAAAGAAGTGAGTACAATTTTAGTTTTTTTTCCTTTTTTTTAATATATTATCCAATAGTTTGATTATCATATTCTCCATAGTCTTGAATTATTTTATGTTGGTAGATTCTAATTTTTGTATATTGTTTCAAATTTCGAAAGGGGTTTTTAGTAGTTCTGTTTTGATTGATTTTCTTTTGTATACCTTGGATTTAAATTATAACTTGAAATAAAAACGGCCACAATGTTCTAAGAGAACAACTATTTTTCATTTCTCAATGTGACCTCCCCCTTTCCCGTCCTTTTCCCACTGTGTTAGTTTCTTTATGTAAGGTGGCTCAGCACGAGCAGGGGGTGTCCCGGAAGACCCACGACACGACTGAGCGCTAGCCGGCCTCAGTATGCCACCCCGGGCTACACACCCCTCTGCTAATTTTTAATGTCTGCAACTGCGGTGACTTCCGTGGTTGCTACAAGATCTTGCAACACCTATTAATTGGCTCGTTGTCTGCGTAGGTGGTTTTGTGTTGGTCTTCATGAAGCACGCGAGTGTTCTTAGTACGTTTAATATTTTCCTTGAACGTGAGTTTGTTTGATAGTGATGCAACATTTACTATCTTATTGATTACATTCAAAACATAGCAAGAAATTAAGACAGTTCTTCATGATGAGAGCGAGGAAAGATTCAAAATATTTAATTTTTGCTGGTAATGTGGCAAGTTAGTGAAGTCTCTTGGGTCATAAGTATCACGCTAGGCAAAAAGAATAAACTGTTTCTGCACAGATTCAATGAGGATGCTGTGATTCCCTAAGCATGGACTCCAAATAATACAACCATATTCAAGGAGGGGGCGAACAAATGAGGTGTAAAGAGTTTTATTGCCATGCCATCGGAATGGAGGTTGGGCGACCGGCTAACTCCCCGTCCGCCTAGGAATGGATTGGACTCACCGTAACGAACTCTCACACCAGAAAAAATACTATGGCATTTGATCCTGGAATGTCAGATCACTTAATTACACTTGCGCTATTAAGGGCCTTTTACAACAGGCCAGTCAATATCAATTAAAAATATTGGCAGCCCAGGAAACGAATTCGACTGGAAACGACATTCAAGACATGAGATCGCACACAATATTTAAAAGTGGGAAGCCTACTTGAAAACGAGAATTTGGAGTGGCCTTCATTGTGAATAGGAAGTTCAAATCGCACGTTATTGATTTTAAGGCAGTCAATGAACAGTTGTGTGCGATCCGTATAAAAGCGAAATTCTTCAAAACTTGCTTGATTAATGTTCATGCCCTGACCGAAGAAAAAGACGAAGAATCGAAGGAATCATTTTATAACCACCTGGAAAGACTGGTCGACTCATTGGCCACAAACGACACAAAAATAATCATGGGTGATTCCAGCGCTAAGCTTGGCAATGAGCTACCTCATCAGGAAACGACTGGAGGATATAGCCTCCACAATGAAACAAATGATAACAACTGATTGACTTTGCATGTTGCAAAAATCTAGTCATAGATCCAACTTGCTTCCCACATCCACGCATTCATAAAATGACCTGGGTATCACCGTATGGCAATACATAAAACCAGATCGATCATGTTAGGATCCAACAACGTTGGGCCTCGAGCATAATTGACGTCCGCACATACCAAGGAGCCAATTGTAACTCAGATCGTTACTTGATCAAATTAACCTATCGATGTCATATGTCAAAGGCATATTCAGCGAAGACCAGCCCGCTACAAAAATTTGACAGCGAAAGGCTCCAAACGGCGTCGTTGGCCGAAAATTTCACGGAGACCTTCGACAACCAGCTGCCTCCCATCTTATCAGACACCTCGTCAAAGACGAGCAACGAGCTCTGGATGGAAGTGAAAGCGGCTATCAGGACCGTGGCAGAACAGACGATCGGACATCAAGCCTGGCGCAAGAGGAATGATTGGTTCGATGATGAGTGCCAGAATGCGTTAGATAAAAAAAATCAGGCGTACAAAGAATACGTAGGTAGAACAACCAGGATGAAGAGAGAACACTATGAAAATCTCAGAAGAGTAGCGAATAAGATAATTTGGATTAAGAATAGAAACTACGATGACGACCAATTGAGAAGTATAGATGTAAGTTTAGCGAGCAATAACACAAGACAAGCAAATAAAGTAGTGAAAAGCCTGAAACGTGGTTATCAGCCCAAAACCACGCTCTGCCGTGATGACAGCGGCAACATTTTCGCTGATGAAACCAAGATTAAAGAAAGATGGGCATCATATTTCAAGAACCTCCTTAATCCTCCACACAGCTCCAGAGCATCGGAGTCTATAGATGTCTGTGGAGAGCTTGCATTGACCCCTCCAACTCTGAAGTTTGTTCCATCATCAAAGCCCAAAAGAATAATAAAGCGCCGGGCATCGATGAGATTCCAGTGGAGCTCATCAAATATGGTGGCAGTAGTGTTCATTAAGCTATTCACAAAATCATCCAACACGTTTGGCAACAAGAACATATGCCAAAATAGTGAAGCCCACCAATTATATTCCCCATCCACAAAAGAGATGACAAACTACAGTGTGAAAATTATAGAGGCATATCACTACTTCGTATGGTGTACAAAATATTTTCTTAAATCTTAGAAAATAAAATCGGATCATATGCCAATAGTATTACTGTGGAAAATCAAGGTGGTTTAAGGGCAGGTAGATCAACAACAGACCAATTGTTCGCAGTCAAGCAGGTACTTGAAAAATGCTGGGAGCTCAACATAGACGTACACCAAATTTTCGTTGGCTTCAAGCAAGCATACAACAGTATTGATCATAACGTACTTTACCAAATAATGCTTGGTTTTGGCATCCCAGCCAAATTTTTCCGTCTTACTAAAATGACAATGACATCGACAACCTCCCAAGTCCGCATCAATAACCAACTCACCGATGCCTTTGACACGAATACCGGACTAAAGCAGGGAGATGGGCTGGCCCCATCGCTATTCAATTTGGCTCTTGAGTACGTCATATGGAAGCTACCTGTCGATACGTGAGGTACATTACTATACACGTCGAGCCAAGTACTAGTCTATGCGCACTACATCAACATTCTGTCACGGTCATTAACAACTGCCAAAGAGTTCTTCCTGAAACTCGATAGCGAAGCAAAGCTATTAGGGCTGCAAATCAACGAGAATATACCAAAGCTCATGACGCAGTCGAAGGAAAAATACCTCAAACACACAAAATATCACACTTGGCGAATACAGTATCGAGAATGTTAGCGAATTTGTGTATTTTGGCGCCAAAATAACAAAAACGGGTATTGCAAGAGACGAAATACGCCCAAGAATACAGCTCGTAAATATTCTATTCAGTATTGACGATCTTAGAAACCAGCTACATACACAGGAGAACAAAGCTCCAAGTATACAAATCTGTGATAAGACCTGTGTTATGCTATGAATGTGAAACATGGACCCTAACCCAAGCATCCGCAAATATATTGAACGACTTTGAGTGACAGGTTCTGAGGCGAATATTTGGTACAAAACTAGATGGGGACCAATGACGAATTCGATACAACCATGAGCTGTATGAAATTTTTGACGAACCGAAGGTCTCAAGGATTGTAAGACCGTCGAAACTGCAATGGACTGGACACATGAATCGTATGGACGAACAACGGATACCCAAGAAGGTATTCGTTGGGAGAACTGAAGGCCGGCGGCCACTGGGGAAACCGAGAAAACGCTGGTCTGACTTGGCCGATGAAGACAGTTCATCGCTGCTCGGATTTCGGAATTAAAAGACGCGGTCAACGGACCGAGACAGTTGGAGGCGCTGTTTGCAGGAAACGAAGGCCCGAGAGGGGCTGTTGCGTTAAGAAGAAGAAGAAGAAAAAGAAGAATACTCTTTGTAAATGCACTAAATATTTGTGCAATACGCAACACCTGACCCGCCTCTTAGCCGGGTCAATACCAAACGTAATATGAAACGTCCCGTCTATGAGACGAGAGTTCACGAAAACAATATGTTAGCCATAAACATTGGCCGAAAACAAATCGAGACCCAGTTAGAGTTTGCGGGGAGGCCTCTGAAAATTAGTAGTGTTGCCAGCATTCAATAACAAATCTTCCCCATCCGTCTCAGAGACGGATGTTTTGGCTAAAATGTTAAGTTTTAGGAGCAATAAAAAAAGTCTTTCTAGGTGATTGTTTTCGTGAACTCCCGTCTCACACACGGGACGTTTCATACTACGTTTGGCGCTGACCTGGCTAAGAGGCGGGTCAAGTGTTGCGTATTGCATAAATATTTAGTGCATTTACAAAGAGTATTCTTCTTCTTCTTCTTCTTAGCACTACAGCCCCTTTCGGGCCTTTGCTTCTTGCAAACATCGCCTCCAACTGTCTCGGTCCGTTGACCGCGTCTTCCGATTCCGGGGGCCAATTTATGTTATAGCATCATGCAATGGAACCACATAACACTACACCATAAAAGATCACGTGAGAAGAAGGCCATTCTACCCGGCAAAAGCCCCTAAAATGCAATAGAAGGGAAGAGCGTGCCCGATCACTGTGGTAGAAGTGGAAAAACTTTGAATTTCCAGAATTCATTTACAAGCCTCATTTTAATAACATTAATCATTGGGAATTTCATATATATTTTTCCGAAAATCTAATTAATCACCTGTTCAGTCATTTGCAGACACAAAAACTCTAAGCTGCTTTTTATATCACAAATAGAATTTGTTGAATTTGTTATTATAGTATTTTTTGAAGCTCCACCTGATTTGGTTTCAACATTCACCACGAATTTCTTTTTATTCGCAGCGAAATCGAATCCACTCAAAAAAATAATTTAAAAAACTTGTATTAAATTCCGCGATTTATAAATACGAGTTGTTCCAAAAAAAAATTTAAAAATTTTATTTAAAAAAAACTAACAACCGGAAGCAGAAATATAAAAGAATCATGAAAGGGTACTCACCGGCATCCTCGACGAGCGCTCGTTGACGATGTGGTGGCTGTAATTGATTAAGTTCTAAGCTTCTTATGAAATTCAACATTTATCCAGTAGTAAATACTAATTGTTTCAAAACTTCTTAACTTCAAATAAATCCGATACAACTTCCAAGTGATTATCTTCATAGGAAAACTATCGTCTCATTGAGATTTTGACGAATGCTTTTCGATTTCACAACCTCGTACGGTGTTTGGCAGGACAGCGATGACAGACAGCACAACAATCAGCGAAACGTGAAATGGGGCGCACTAGCTAGCATTCAGTTTTCCTTATTTCGGAAATATTGACGTTACGAGGGCCGCAAACTAGCTCGAAAGCATGCTTTAGGAAATGCGATCACAAATTGAATACCAGATTATTTCACGTAACAACCCCCGGAAGCGGATATCTCGTAACAACTAGTTCTGCGGTGATTCCGAGAAGCCCCACGGTATTAAATATGTCGGGAATACACACCGGAGCCCTAACAAGCCACCTATGGCTCTGTTCGCACACAAAACACTCGAAAAAAAAATAATGTAGGGATTCACGGGTACACGCCATCAAAATACCCTCTACGTCAGGTCCGCGTCCGATACGATTCCACTTCATTTGAACGTTTTCCGAATTTTGCACCTACCGTACGAAAATCTAAAACACATTTCCAACCGTACAAATCACAGTGCTGTTAGTAACTCACTGACAGAGTGATTTTCTTTCACGGGTTTCCTCGGCAAGTGTGGAAAACTTTCAATTGCCGTTGATTTTGATTTTTTCTCTAACTCGGATGGTAAATTAATCCTTATCGAAATATTGACCTCGATTTTTCTAATTCCGCCAAAGTTTCTCACTCACACACGAGTCTTTTATGATTTCTATTTAACAATCCTCTTTTAACTGACTGAAACTTATTTTATAACTCCGTCTGCTATGACGCTGCACCGAACTTACACCACTCCGTATGGCAGTCAAGTAGTGACCCCCTGCAAAGTATAGAATCACGTTTAAGTTGATGTAATTGCTATTACCACACTCTCTCAAGTATATAACTTTCTTTACGCTCCATGTACTTCCCTCGAATCGCACAATTTTCCAAACAGTTCGGTGTATCTCATCTACACGAACCGGCCACCACTCGTCAGAGAACCAAAAGTTTATCATTTGATTTTCACTTTTCAAGTGAATTCGACTCGATCAGAGTGTAGCTGCAGCTTCATCTCGAATTCCTATCGGCTTCACTATTTCATTGAGCTAAAGACAAGCGGTATGATTTGACTTGCTTGGCTTTTGCATACTCCGATCAAGTTCAATACATTCTGACATGGCTCCAATGGCTATCTTTTCAGATTAAAACGTTTTTCCTTCCTCAAGTTTTGATATTTTTTTCAACTGTAGTCCGCACTGGTGTGGCAACAATCTTTCAGCTTAACAATATCTCGCTACTATCACTGAATGCATGGTTTCAAGCAAGTAGCAATTTTAAGCACTTTTTACTAAAAGTTCTTTTGGAATTGAAATACACTCACTCTTAAGGGAATCGACCACGGCTTGTTACAGTGCGGAAAAGTTATTGAAGAGACGGATCATTGCAACGATTATTAATCTAATTTTGCATTTGTTTGTTATCCGTTAGCATCCAAGACGGAATCTGATGTATTCGGCATTCAATGCAATGATGCGTATTTTTCAATTTTTCTGACCGATGTTACTTTCCTTATGTACGAATCGTTAACTTCAAACCACACAAGTAAACTTTTTAGATTTTTAGGAGTGCTCACAGAAATTTCATCCTAAACGGGTATCCTCAGACACTTCACTCTCGCGCGGTTGCTCCATTCCGACTCCCCGTTGTTGCTGATCGTCGACTTGCGGGACTCCTCACAACGGCAGTTGACGAGCCTTCCATCCACTTTGCATTGGATTGCGAAACTGCAATTGGTGGATAAGCTCCGTTGTAAAGGAAATTTGGATTAGCATTATGGTTGTTTTCGAGCAGTTTGCTTAGGCGGGTGCTCGATTACTACATAACAATACGTGCAAATGGATATATATATATATATATATATATATATATATATATATATATATATATATATATATATATATATATATATATATATATATATATATATAAAGTCGACCTAGAAACTACAATTTTTAGAACTTTCATTGTAAGCTTCAAAAATAATGTTTGAATTGAGAATTGTCACCAAAATTTTCAAAGCTCATTCAAATGGCGGCTGTTTTGTGTTTATGAAATGAAGAAATTGTTAAATTTCGAACGGAAATCAATTACATTTAGTTTGGCATATAAAGTTTAGATCATAGCTAAAGATTTTGAATTCAAATTAATTAGAAATTATTCCAAAATTTGTGATTAATTTCCACTCTAATGCTACACAGAACTTCATACGACTTCGTGCTAACCGGAGAGTTTTCATCGCTTTCAATTTAAACATTCAATCACACTACAATTCACTGCACCAACGTTTAACTTTAAGCTTCCTTCCTAACTGCCCTCGTATCGATCAAAACACGTAAACTTTCAATTAATTCAATCAGTAGAACGCACATACAATCAATAGCCAGAAAAAGGGGAACGAGAAAAAAACCAAAGGATGAATTTGTGTTGGCCAGGATTCGTTTACGAATACAGCGCACACTGCCTTCCAATTTCCTTTCTAATAATTTTCTCGTCAAAACGAGTGAAGCAAAAATGATTTTTCACGCCTGGATACGTCCTCGTCATGTGATCATTGTGTTTGGGATTTAGTTGAATGCATCCACATACACATGCAAACACGAGAGAAATGTATTCGAATCTGTATCGCCCGGATGCAGAAGCATATCGCAAATATTCTGTGCCGGATCAAAACAAAAGAAGTGTTCCAGCGCTAACCTGAATACCCTCGGAGGCTGAAAGAAAGACCGGGTCAAACCAAACGGAACTGAACAGAATATTTTGCATTCGTTTCGTATTTAGTCTGCATGAATCGAATATTGTTTGAGATGTCCGGGCGGGTTGTCAGTCCTTCCCATCAAGAGTGCTAGCATCCTTGTTTGCAAGAACCTCGCCCGTATCGGGCTCTGTTTTCGTTAAAGAAATTGAACTTTGAATAAACATAGAAACTTTTTTGTTATTTTAAAAATATTTCGGCCAGTTTGATGCATGTGGAAAACATCCTAAAAAGCTGAACCAATTCTTGGTAACACCAGAGGAAAAAAGTAAAAATACTTTTCCATGTCAGATGTTCAATCGTTTTTCTGCTTGTACGATTCCGACCCGATTCATACTCACTTCCTTCTGTTCTTCTCTTTGCAAGTCTCTATTTTTTCATTGCAAAGTTTTAAATGGCCTTTGGCTTCCAGATTATTGTTAGACTTTTTTATCAACGAATAGCAAATGATTGTTCTCTGAACTGAGCAAATAAAGGGAATTTTTGAATGGCATATACAAACAGTGACCGACACACACACACATACAACGATTGTGTCCGCTGATGCAGGCCGAAATGAAATTTAATCAACGAAATTAATTGGCAACGCAAATCTATGGATTTTCGAGTCGAGCCATGTTTTAAAGAAAATTAATTAGATAAATATCTAGACAAAACGGTGGTTACTTTAAAAATGAAAAAAAAAGTTGATGGAGGGACTAAGACTTGGAAATTGTCCTTTCATTTTACGCGAAAGGGAAAATATGTAAATCCATAAGTCGCACTGTACGCGTGGGTTGGAATTTGTAAATTTGGTACTAAATATTTAATTGTTCAAATTGAATGGGAAATAAATTTGATGACTTCTTTGAACTTAAATAGAATTTGAAAAGGTGGCCTCCCTTAATCTGATGCAGTCCAACACAAGTCACTTAAAGTGTAGTTTTTAGGCCGACGAATTTTACGCAGGCTTCTAGTTTTGTGTCCTTTCTATTCTTCTTTCCGTTTCTCTGTGGGTCAGAAGCAAATTTTAAAGTAAGGTCGAAAGTGATATGCCTATTAAGCTACATCATTTACTTTATTAGGGAGCATTCATTATAAGCCCATATTTTATTGTTAAGTTATTACGGAAGAAAATGTCATTACTACTCCCCTTTCCCCAGAAAAACAGGTAATGTGACTTCATACTTGAGCTATACAGCCACCCCCGTATCCCAAGACTCAATGCAAACCGATTTTTTTCGAGGTGGCGTATTATATTGCGTATTTATTGCTGGTGAACGAATTGACAAGCAAGATTCCGAAACTACCCCTTCAAATTCTACCTATTGATGTAAAACGTTGATATTTTGAATTCAAAATTATGTTCCTTTAACCTAATGCTACAACTGTCATATGTCACTGTTCACTTCTGTCAATCTGTCTGTCAATAAACATTGCGTTAAAACGTTGGCTAACTAAAATCATATTATTGTCTATAAAACAATAACATGAGTGGACCAACGTTTTTTCAAGAAGATTTAGCAAAATAAATAGTGTTTTTCGAAGAGATTTTCTCGAAAATTGATGGTGATAGTTGCTGGAATTTTGGTGACTGACAATCATGGAATGTTAAGGTATTGCGAAGCTAAAAAATTCGGAAAACTGAAATATTTGGAAGTTCATGGTGGGCAATTTATTGCGAGCAACTGAAGGAGCATACGAAGTGAGTATCGGAGAGTTGGCTCAACCGGTGCTGGCGGCTAATGCTAATGCGGCTGCGATTGATGCTCACAATGTGGCAATGAAAGTTTGGGATAAGGCAGATCGCGCCGCTTGTCAAATCATCATCAAGACAATTGATTCGAGTGTCATGACTTTGATCGTCGCTTGCAAGGCTGCTCATCAGATGTGGAACAAAATGCATGGTATTTATGAACAACAAACAAGGCAAGCCGTTCATTCAGTTCAGACTGCGTTTTTCAGTTGTGACATGAAATTAGCGGATGATATGATAAGTCATGTTGCTAAATTTTGAAGGTTTGATTCTACGCATGCAGCAGTTGAAAGTTAAGTCCAACGAGTCAGCTTTGATGGTCAAGTTGCTGCAAACGTTGCCTGACCGTTTTGAAAGTTTCAGGCAAGCTTGGTGGGCCATGTTGGATGATCAGCAGACCCTCGATAACCTGATCAACATGTTGACATCTAATGAGCACCGGTGGAAACTTCGACAAGAAAAGGAGAACAATCTGACGGCACTGATGACAACCAAGTTGAAAATCAAGTCCAAAGGTGCGAGTGGAAGTCAACAAGGTGCAGCTGGTAAGCAGGCCAAAGATGATGTCAAGTCCAACCAGAAGGGGAAGAAGTCGGCTTTCAAGAGCTACGGTTGTCACGGAACTGGTCATTTTAAAAGGGATTGTCCAAACAGTTAGAAAAAGAGTGATGGGACGTCTGAAAGTAAGGGTTCATTAGCGAAGTGTTCAGTGCAGAAGGCAAGAACGAAGCTTGGATCATTGGTTCTGGTGCGACGGACCACATGACCTTCAAGAAAGAGTGGTATTCATTCTTTGAGGCTTTCTCTATTCCAGCAGAGATTCGTATCGGAAACAATTCTGTGATGAGTGCTTTTGGAAGAGGAAATATTGACTTTGAGGCGCTTGTGAATGGCCGTTGGACTTCTTGTCACATCGAAAACGTGCTGTATGTTCCGGAAGCAAGGAGAAATTCATTCACGGTTACGCGTGCACTGGACAAAGGTATGACTTTCAGCTCATCCAAGGATAGCTGTGAATTCTTGCTTGATGGTGTTGTCAAGGGTCAAGGTGTGCAATCTGATCAGCTGTTCAAGATTATGCTCAAGGTCAAGGAACCGGACACTTGCTGTGTGAGTGAGGCTAATCTAGCAGTCAAGGACTCTCTTCAAGTCTGGCATGAGCGTTTAGGTCATCAGAATAAAAGACATGTTGTGAAGATACTCAAAAATCATGGAATTGAAGCACAACATCGAGAACCGTTAAAGTCAAGTCAACAGCGTTCGTTTCTGCCAGGAGAAGTGATCCATGCCGATGTCGGTGTTTCACTTGGACAGGAGTCTATTGCTGGTGCCAGGTACTTTGCCTGCTTCACGTGTGACTATTCAAGGTTTCGTATGGTTTACTTCTTGAAGAAAAAATCTGAGGTGTTTGACAAGACCATTTCATTGATTGCATTGACCGTTTAGGGATCGACATAAGAAGAAAATAATAAAAATTTGATTTTATTTCTATGCATTTAGAAATTTTTTCTTTCCTTGTACCGATCACATCAAATAAATTATACAAAACTTTGTTAATTAAACCAATAAGACATCAGAATTTCTTGTACAATATCCCTTTTGATAAAATCATCAAAAATGGAGACGAAATATACATACTCCCGGAAAATTGCAAAACAATCAACGAACTATTTATTTGCGGCGAAAACAGCCTCCTAAACATTAGTCTGACCAGCCACATCCCTACTCTACTGAAAAGCCTAAACGCCACCTGCTAAACGATCATCAAACCCTAAACTGCAACAATCGAAGAAATTTTCCTAGGAGTATTATTACTGAACCAATTTTCGGGAACAATAGAAGTCGGTGAAACGCATCACAAAGTTAACGGTACCTTTATCATCAAGTTCCACAAATTTCAAAATTAGAGGTCCTACCTGCGATTCTCCAACCAACATAAGCTATCAAGAACCAGCAAGCTATGCTTACTAAAAACAACATGACCGAACTGATGATTAACAACACCAAGATCATTCAGCAACTTGAATCGGAAAACGATTTCCAAAAAATAACATCCTCTGGGACACTTACCGTATTCTGCATACAGGATGCAATCTGCATACTCTGAAAATTCTGTAAAAAGCCAAAAAATCATCTGTTCAAAAAGCAAATACTTATAAAATAGATTGCCGTTTAGCCAGACGGCGTTTCGTTTGTCTTCTCAAAAGATCTGTTGAACAACTGATAACATAATTTTATTGTTGAAGTCTTTTATAGTACAATTTTACAATCATTCAATTTTTAGGGTTTTGTACTAAAATACAAAACCCTATTGCAATCACGACCTGTGTCCGTCTGTCCGTCCGTCCGTCCGTCCGTCCGTCCGTCTGTATGTCACAGCACTTTTTCTCCGAAACTATAGAGGCTAGAGCCATGAAACTTTGCGGGAAGGTCAGAAGTGGTGACCTCTTGAAAGTTCAATGGTGGAAAAAATTTTCAAAGGGGTTTAAGGGGGGTCTCCCCATATAGGGAAGTGACCCCCCAAAAAAAATTGAAAGGTCTTAACGAGATCTTTTCAAAACAAGTCTTAAAATTGCCTTATGAGTACCGAGGGGGGCAGGGGAAGGGGAAATGTACGAACTTTTCGCGTACCCCCCCTCGCGATTGGACACCTGCGATCCGAAAAATCTGAAAAAAATCATGGATGTAGGCATTAATAAGTACAACAACAACAAATACATGAGAAGTCGAAATTCACTCAACTTTGTTAGTAATAGTATGATTTATCGATTTTATGTTTTCTCGAAGAAAATCCAAACGGTACCCTTAAATTCAATAAAATTTACCAAAAAGATGACTATTTATAAGATCAATCTTTTCTGAAAGTTTCATAAAGATCGAATAATATTTAACGAAGTTATAGCGATTTGAATTTTCCTGCATTACTATGGAACAATATGCCCTGTATTACGATGGAAACATATGGCTATGGAGCCATATGCGCTTTTTACTGACTTAGAAACTACAGCTTTGCTAGGATTTGCATGAAAATTTCAGGAATGATAGGTATCATGAAGATGAGTATATACAATTGAAACAAGTCGGAAAGGCAGGAGAGAGCTCCTAGCAAAAGGGCTTTGTAACCATTCTAAGATTCTAAAAAACAGGCCATGAATCGATGATTACAGTACAGAGGAGTGGCCCCTGAAAAAAAATTTCATGAAAGGTAGCCGATATGAGTATCAACTGAAAGTTCTCTATGAGAGCTTTTCAAAACAGTTCTTAAACTGATAGTTTTTGCTTCAGTGGGGGCATAGGGGGGGGAACACATGAAAAATGTGTTTCCTCCCTCGCGAATGGACACCCGTGATCTTAAAAAATCTGAAATAATTATCGAGGGAGATATTTGTGGGTATAACTATAACAAATACCTCAGAAGTCAAAATTCTTTCAACTTTGCTAATAATAGTATGATCCTCGAACATGACATGTTTCTTGATTTCATTCGTTACTGGTTACTGCATTTTGTAAGTTGAATACAAAACCCTTCTGACATGAGCATAGGTCTGTCTACCCAACTTGTTAATATTGCAAAGTCCGTAGCGCTGTCATTGCCTTAGTACTGATTCATTGAGAATTCCTAAAGTTCATTGCAGCTCGTCACATGATTGATGTCGTGGTCAGCAAAAGGTTCATGATCGCCGTGGAAATGAAATTTTCGGAGTATGCATATTACACGAATTAATTAACTTATGTGTGAGTTGGACATTGATCGCGCCTGGAAATGAAAAATGTTTGGAATGTGCAGATTGCATATTAAGTCGGCTTAGGTGTAGTCCAGAGTACATTGAACGTTAATCGCGCGTGGAAATTAGAATTTGCTGACGCGCGCAATTTTATGTGAGTTTTTATTGAACATTCTCCCCGTCCTTGAATTGTCCCAGTTCAAATGAAAATGAGTCGTCTTTGATGACCTTGCGCTGCTCGGGAATGGGTTTTATTTCCGTTCGTCTGAATTTCGTCAACACAGTCCAGATAATCAGAATAATTGTTGTGGTTGTTAGGATATAGCCGAGTGTATAGTGATGATTGTTTATTCTCATTGAAGGTAGTAACTGTGGAAAATGGTGCGTTGAGATTTGCTTTACGATTTGTTCCAGTCAGAACCCTTTGTGTTGATAAGGAAGTCGGTGGATGATGATTTGATGAAGTCGGTTTGGTTGACGGTTATCTGTGTGAAATTAGCTGATGGTGTAAACGTGTAGTTCATAACTGACGTGTATATGTTTAACCCCCTAATCATCATGGTATCGTGTCTGATTTTACACTGAGGTTCTAGATGTAGAACACCACTTCCTTGTAGTGTTTGTGTGGTGACGTCTTGTCCACATATTGTGTTAAATACTCTTGTCCCCTGTAGGGCATAGATTCACGTGTTTCCTTAGTGGGTTTGGATCCAAAAGTTTGTGTTGTTGATAGGTACTCAGGCACATTGCCAAGAAGATGGTTCCTCGTGGTTTAAGAGAGTGATTTCGCATTGATTGATGCTGGATCGCTGATTGTACAACAGATGACGTTGAACACACAGAAATGTGTTGTCCTTGGTGATTGTACATTTATCCAATTCGTGTTGGTTGATCGGGTAGTGTTGGTCTCTCTGAAGATTTACAAGTAGATATCGTGTAGATGGTTGAATGAGATATGACTCTTGAGCTCGTCTAATGGGAACAGGTATCAAGTTGAACAGTTGAAATTCTTCGGAATTGATTAGTGGCAACTTTAGCTGAAAAATTACAAAGGATTTGGTAATCTTGGCATGTACCGAAAACGTCTTGTACAATAATAGATCTCCAACTGTACGACTGATCGGGATACTGAGACTTGGAGGAAGTGCCTTTCATATGAGCGTTACTTGTTCTTGAAGTTGTCGCGGAGTGAGAAGTAACGGATTGATGATACCGTGCTGTAGGTCAAGCAGTATATACCATAATGCCTTTTGTGTTTCTTGGTAGCTGCGTAGTGCCATCATGGTGCGGAAGCAAAATGTGATGAAAGTTTGTTGCTGAGATACACTGCTTATACCGTCTGACATTTTTTTTAAGTAATTATCCATCGCCTTAAATTGTTCCTGGATATGGTATGTCTCTTTTTTAAAAATGTTTGTGGTGGTCTCGAGAAGTGAGTTTTGATTCACTATTCTCCATGAGTGAGTCTAGATAATGTTCATTGGCTCGTGATTTTTCAATTTCATCTTCAAGGTATGTTGCGTAGTCTGAATCCAGAATACCAAAAAGTTTATTAGCGACGTTGCCCACTATGTCTATTGGTGCTCTTCTTCTTCTGGTAGGCTATCTTCTGCCTTCTCCTTCCTTGTAAAGGATTTCGTTTAGCTGCTCAATAGGAGATAGTTGATGTGCGAACTGCTGTAAGGTTTGAGTGTACACTTGACCTTGAATAGTGATTGATGCATACAGCTTTTTCATGTTGAGTACACCCTTGAGAATTCCATCTAATTCCTCCCAGTAGTGTTTTAAATCATGGAAGGTAATTACGTTCCATTCGTTAGTTACTAGCTTTGCTTCTCCGATTGCTTGGAAGTAAATTCCAAGGTCCTTCGTGAATGGATCAACAGTTAAAGGCGGAGATGCGCTGCTAATGGAAGGCAGAACGAGTAAGGTTATTAAGGTTGCTGTTAGCATGGGTGTAGGGCGATAACGTTTTACAGGGAGTACGCTGTTTGTTAATCCTGGATAGTTCTTCTTCCGATTTTCACCCCAATTTGAGTTGATTGGAAGGAATCTACCTTGGTTAGGATGCCGTTTTTTGAGTTGTTTAGGCTTGGGACTTTCTGCGGATACCTTAGTTGTGGCTGACGTGGCTTGGTTGAGATCTGCGCATGCCTTTACAAGAGTGGCCCACTTGGCCCTCTGTTTTAGTTCATAAAGGTATTCGATTCACCATCTGCTCCAAAATTCGCGGCGGATGTGCTACACGCGTTTCCACCTAGTGAGTAGATTTGGATTAGTTTCACATGCACGACTATGTATTGTTGTAGTGTAAGTGCTGCCATGTCATTAGGGTCGTCTGGTAATGGCTGTATCGGACGTGAGTTGAGCACAGCCTCGGCCTCTGCAGTGACGGTGCATAGCTCCTCGTAAGTTAGAGACGCAGATGAGATATAATAGTTTCTTTGCCGATAATTTCTTTGCCGATTTGACTGCCACCTCCCAAATACCCCCGTAGTATGAACTGTGTGGTGGTATAAAGTGAAATTGAATCACTTTCTGAGTTGCAGCTGCGTGAATCTTCTCTTGAGAACGCTAATTTTTCAGTAAATTTTGTAGCTCCTCTGATTGGTTACGAGCCCCAACAAAGTTGGTAGCATTGTCGCAGGGCACGTTTTGGCAGCAGCCACGTCTAGTGATAAACCGCTTCAAAGCAGCAATGAATCCATCAATGGATAGGTCTGAAAACACTTTTAAGTGACAAGCCTTTGTTGTGAAACAGCAAAATACGCAGATGTATGTTTTCGTTGGTTTCTTGCCTCGAATTCTGTAATGAGTGTAGACCGGCCCACAGAGGTCAATGCCGACGTTGACAAATGGATGGGCGCGTGTATCAGGAAGTACTCCCATGATTCGTTTGAAGGTTTGTGGGTTTAGTCTGGAACATTGAACGCATTCATGCACCACTGCAGATGCCAAACGTTTGTCTCGAGGGATCTAGAACTGCTGTCGTGCTGTTGCTCGCAGAGCTTGTGCCACCATGCGTAAGTTATTTCTATGAAGATCAGTAAGCAAGAGTTTAGTGTATGGATGTGAAGCAGTTAAAATTGCGGGATGTTTTGCTATGTGTGGTATATTGGCATTTTGTAATCTCCCTCTGACTCTAAGAATGGAGTCATCATCCAGGAACGGTGTGAGTGTGAGGAGTTTTCCCTTTGAGTCCATTGGTGTTTTTTGTTGTAATCTTTTTTAACTCGGTTCCAAATTCCCCGGCCTGTATGAATTTAATAATAAGTGCGAGAGCTTTTTCTAATTCTGTGAACGTAAGGAGTCTTCCTTCCCATGAACCTTTCCTTACCTTGAAGCTTTGAGTTGCCCGCAAAACTGTTGATACGATTCGCTTAAGATGTGTAAAGGAGTTTCAATGATCGATTCTGTCGATAAAGTGCTCCTGGATAGTGCTAGTTGTGAGGACGGTGTGAATTGTCTTCCACTCTAGAAGCTCCTCCGGATCTCTGATAACTTCACATGATCAATAAGTCTCGGGTTTTCGCAGGAATTCAGGTCCATGGTACCAGAACGCAGAATTGATGAGTACGCTAGGCCGTATTCCTCTAGAAATCAAGTCTGCAGGATTGAGTTTAGAATTCACATGTCACCAATTAGATATGTTTGTTAGTCCTTGTATTGAAGAGAACCTGTTGGCCACAAAGGTGTGGAAGGATGACGGTCTGGATGGGATCCAGGCTAATACGATCTGTGAATCTGTCCAGTAATGTGAAGTGTTTGTGTCTATGTTGAGGATTTCCTTAACACGATTCGTTAAGTGGGCCATGAGAGTTGCAGCACACAGTTCCAGTCTTAGTAAGCTGATGGTTTTCACTGGGGCAACTCTAGATTTGGAACAGAGAAATATCGTCTTTATGTCTCCCTGGCTGTTTGCGCTCCGTAGATATATTACTGCACCGTTAGCCCTTTCACTTGCATTGGAAAAGGCACGCAAACTGAGTGTGCCAACTTTTATTCCGAATATCTGGGTATCCGAATTTTGTCCAAGTCTGTAAGCTCATTGCGGAATTGAAGCCATCGAGTGTGGAGTTCCATTGGTATAGCTTCATCCCAGTCGAGTTTTAGTGACCATAACTCCTGTAAAAAGGTCTTGGCCAATGTTATTGCTTGATTCACGAATCCCAATGGGTCGAAAAACCATGAAACGTCACTCGAAATCGTCCGTTTTGTCCCCTCGGTTGGCTCGTTTCAAATGATAGCTATGCGGAAATGGTCTAGCTTGAAATTCCATGTTAACCGTAATGTTTTCATGGTTTCCTCTGTGTCCCCATCGACCGAGAGCTCTATTTCTCTATCTTCGCTTGGCATTGATGCAAGGCATTGCTCGTGATTCACACACCATTTACGCAGATTGAACCCTGCTGACTTCAAAAGCGTTTTCAGCTTGTGCTGAATCTTTACGGCTTCTTTGAGGCAGTTGTTTCCAGTCTTTATGTTGTCCACATAGAAGTCTTTGATAGCCCTGGACGCTAGTGAATGTGACTTCTTTGATGTATTAGCCAATTCCATCAGGCATCGAGTCGCTAAGTATAGTGCGGCAGTGGTCCCGTACGTCACTGTCTTTAAACAATAATACCTTAGGTCATCGGAAGGGTTGTCCCTCCAGACGATGAGCTGTAAATGGCTGTCTTCCGTTGTTACATTCACTTGGTGGTAAATTTTCTCAATATCCGCTGAGGAGGAAAATTTGTGTTTCCTGAAACGTAGAAGGATTGAGAGTAAGTCATCTTGTATTACAGGGCCTTTCAAAATGATATCGTTGAGTGAGATGCCGTTTGATGCCTTAGCTGAAGCGTCGAATACGACTCTTAACATAAGCGGTGCTGCTGGATGGCTTGAGTACACAATGGTGAGGCAAGAAAAAGTTAAGCTCTGGCATCGGTGACTTTACTGCTTCCATGGGACCCAAAGCGGCGTGTTCCTTGATGAATCGCGTGTATTTCCTTTTGACATCTGGGTGTTTTTGGAACTTCCTTTCGAGAGCAAGGAAGCGTCTAATTGATATGTCATTCGATTGGCGAAGCACGGATGGGTTCTGACCCAGAGGCAGTTTCACTTCAAAGCGTCCGTCATCGTTTCGTCGAAGATTGATTGCAGGCTCTTCAGTACTAGAGGTCGTTCCCAATGGTGCTTGTTCTATGGCCCAGAATCTTTCCATGTATTTTTCAAGATTATTGATACTGATTTCATAAAAATATTCAGATATTTCGCCTGTTGCGACAAAGCCAAGCACAATCCATCCGAGGACAGTGTTCTGTAAGGTTGGGAGGTTTCGTCCTAACCTTATCTGTCCAATGGAAAGAAGCTCACAATAAAACTCTGCTCCCAATAGTAGATCGATTCATTTCGGAGTGTTGAACCTTGAATCAGCAAGTTAAATGTTCGGTGGAATTGGCCATGAAGAAACATCGATGAATGACGGCGGTTGAGTAGAAGCAATCGTTGGTATAACGTATGCCTTCAATCGGGTTGAATATGCGGAGCGTCTTGAGGAAATGGTGATGCTGATTCCCTTCGAGATATGTGTTTCTGTTGTCTCTATTCCGCAGACATTGATGTTGGAATTTGATCCGGATATTTTCAACCTCTTTAACATTCAAGCACTAATGAAATTGAGCTGAGATCCGGAATCTAAAACGGCTGTACAAACTTCGGTTGAACCAGGATAATTCGTGATGTTTCCTGATGCGGTGCCCAGTAAAAAGTACTTGCTACCAGATGTCTTCTTGCTAAGGGCTGCTTAAGTGGTGTCGCTAGGAGTAACCGATTGGGAGTTGCTGGTTGTCATGCCTGATCGCTTTGTCTTGTTAATTGTCTTCTCATGGTGGAGAAGCGTATTGTGCCTGCCTTGACAGTTAGAGCAGCTTCTAGATGGGCAGTTACTTACACTGTGGCCTGCGTTGAGACAGTTAATGCACAGCTGAAGGCCCTTGATATTGATAAGTCGATTGTGTGGGCTTAGGTTAAGTAATTGGTCGCACTTAAAAACCTTGTGGTTCCCAGTGCATATTTTGCAGCTTTCGTTTGAGCTAGATAAGATAAGGGATGTTGGTTTCACTCGTAGATGTGAATGTCTCTCCTTGCATAAAGCCTTAAGTGACTGGAATCTAGTTTGAATAAATGTGAGAAAGGCGTCGCTGGTTTGTACTTCACGAGGTCGTTGAAGCGTTTGCTCGTACAGCGTATGTGTTGTTCTGTCAAGTTTTTTGAGCAAGAGGTGAAGTATGATGGGGTCCTAGCCTCCTGTTGAGATGCACAAGGTTGCTAGTCCTAACAAGCACTCCTTTATTGATGCAGCGGATTTATTGACAACTATTGGTTGTGATACCAGCCTGTCGATGAGTGACGAAACCATGATTCGTTGGTTGTTGTATCGTGCCTGTAGAGTTTCCCATGCGATGGCATAGTTAACGTCAGAAAGGTGGAGGTGACGAATGAGGCATGCAGCTTCACCATTCACATAATTTTTCAGGTACCAGTTTTTCTGGGTATTCCCAAGGGGTTGGTCGTGAATCATCTGTTTGAACAGATCGTGGAACTGTTTCCACTTAAGGTGGTCGCCATCAAACGTCGGAAATGTGATTTTTGGCAAGCTGACTGATGCCTGTGTGGTTGGCGCAACTATGGTGGGCGCAATTGTGGCTGGACTTCTTGCCAGACATTGGTTGGGGAAGATTATCGCCTCTTGGATCGCATCTTCGGTGTTGAGGTAGCTGCTTGGAATGTAACCAAGCGCTGTCACGCTGTCGCTGTCATAGATGTCCTGATGTAGTTTTCGGGCCTTGTCCCAGAACCGCGGGACAGTGACCAATTTTACTTCATAAAATTTTCAGGTTGGCCGACTTCGACGCTGTCGATTCCCTCGGTAAGGTGCGTTATGGATTGCGTGAAAACACCATAACACCTGATAAGTTGTTTAGTGTTCTGAAGGTCGGGGGCAGTGAAGTCCTTCGGCCCCTGCAGGTCAGCCTTTACTCCTGATGATGCATATGGTGCGGTCATTGATGGTGCTTCCAGAGTGCGCAGAAGTCTTTTGAGTATTCCGCGCTGACCTTGGCAAAATACTGCGCTTGAAAGTACGGGTATTATGGAAAGTCCCTGTGTGAGGTTGCAACTCCTGGTGGGTTGCGTTGAACCTTGTCCACAACTGTGCCAACTGTGCTAGCTTGGCCATCAGGTACTCGTGAGCCTTGCGGCTGGACGAATCCTTTCTGCATCTACTGATTAGTCGCTGGAATTCGTCTCGCAACTCCTCCTGCTTGGTTGCCAGAAGTGCCAGAAGTGATAACTGTGATTCCTCCTTCCTGATTCTGAAGCTGAAATTAGATTGAAATTTGTAATATGACGTTGATCACGTCGGGGTCACCAAATGTTTAAAAAGCAAATATATAAAATAAATTGCCCTTTAGTCAGACTGCGTTCGTCTGGCTTCTCAAAAGACCTGTTGAACAACTGATAACATAATTTTATTGTTAAAGTCTTTTATAGTACAATTTCACAATCATTCAATTTTAAATATCGCAAAGCCCGGAGCGCTGTCATTGCCTTAGTGCTGATTCGTTGGGAATTCCTAAAGTTCATTGCAGCTCGTCACATGATTGATGTCGTGGTCAGCAAAATGTTCATGATCGCTGTGGAAATGAAATTTTCGGAGTATGCATATTACGCGAATTAATTAACTTATGTGTAATTTGGACATTGATCGCACGTGGGAATGAAAAATTATTAGAGTGTGCAGATTGCATATTAAGTCGGCTTAGGTGTAGTCCAGAGTACATTGAACGTTAATCGCGCGTGGAAATTAGAATTTGTTGATGCGCGCAATTCTATGTGAATTTTTATTGAACAATATCCTTTTAACAAGTTCATCTTTTCGAGTAACATATATTACTCTACCAACAGCATCCGAGAAGACCCTAAACAACAATAGTAGCAGTACAGTATCCCAAAGGTTCCATGACCTTCCCTATTTCTGACGATTGCGGACAATCGTATTTAAGAGAGGCAGAGTTAACAATACCTTCCCACAAACTCAATAACAATACCTTCCCACAAACTCTGACAAGATTCATCAGAATCCTGGCTATGGGAACATCAATTATTTAAATTTTTCCATGATTCGGGAAAATGCAACCTAAACATTTTAATCATATAAATTCAATTGTACTTGCATTGTAATTTTTTTTAATTATAATTTACCGGATTTTTTCAGTAGTATGCCGCCGAGGGGTTGGGTGTACGAGGTGTGTTCAAAAAGTATCACGAATTTTGTTTTTTTTCAAAAATTATTTATTTATTCATGAATATCTATTTTGTCCCCTTCAAAGTAATCCCCATGAAATATTATACACTTGTGCCAACGGTTATTCCAATTTTCGAAGCACTTCAAAAAATCATTTTTTTTAATCTTGTTCAGCTCCTCCTTCGATGCCGTCTTTATCTCGTCAAGCGTAGCGTAACGTCGTCCTTTCATGGGCCTCTTCGATTTAGGAAACAAGAAAAAATCACAGGGGGCCAGATCTGGGGAATACGGAGGCTGCGGCATCATTAGTGTGTTGTTTTTGGCCAAAAAGTCGCGCACAAGCAACGATGTGTGAGCAGGGGCGTTATCGCGGTGCAAAAGCCAATTTTTGTTCTCCCACAAATCCGGGCGTTTCTGGCGGATTGCTTGGCGCAAATTGCGCATAACTTGCAGGTAATATTCCTTATTGACCGTTCTTCCCTGTGGCAAGAACTCATGATGCACCACGCCCCTGCGATCGAAGAAAACTGTCAGCAAAACTTTCACATTCGACCGAACTTGGCGCGCTTTTTTCGGTCTTGGTTCATGCGGCAGCTTCCATTGAGATGATTGAGCTTTGGTTTCCACGTCATAACCATAAACCCATGATTCGTCACCAGTTTTGACCCTCTGGAGCAAATTTGGTTCGTCGCGGACAGAGTTTAACATCTCATTAGCAATGTTCATGCGTTGCTGTTTTTGGTCGCAATTGAGCAATTTTGGTACGAATTTCGCGGCGACCCGTCTCATGC
Source organism: Odontomyia ornata (assembly GCA_963969285.1). Classification (NCBI taxonomy): domain Eukaryota; kingdom Metazoa; phylum Arthropoda; class Insecta; order Diptera; family Stratiomyidae; genus Odontomyia; species Odontomyia ornata. The sequence goes on along the minus strand of OZ017740.1, from coordinate 81,773,410 downwards.
CAAATCGTTGATTAAAATCGAATGGCACGAGCCAATCGATATGTTTAGGTCCTCAGCAACTTCTCTAACGGTGATTCGACGATTGGCCAATACAATTTTCTCCACTTCATTAATTTTTTCATCTGTTGTTGAAGTGCTCGGGCGTCCGGCACGCTCTTCGTCGTTCACATCTTCTCGGCCTTCTAAAAACATTTTGTACCACCGATAAACGTTGCTTCGGTCCAAGGTAGTTTCTCCGTATGCGCCAGTCAACATTCGGAATGCATCCGCGCACTTACGAGTATATAACCCGTGAATGGTCAATTTCGGGTTGTGGTCGGTACGCGGTGCCGTAGTTTGGCTTTGCGTTTTTAGTTAGAGTAGATTGGTTCGGTTAGGAATTCATGTGGTTTATTTTGGGCACACACGGTTTTCGGCTGAGGATGTATTGTGTTGTTCATTTTCTCGGACCAAAAGAAAAAGGAAATTGAAATAAAGTAAAATTAAATCAGGCATTTGAATCGGTGGCTGATTCATGTACTTTGGACTTAATCTGCTCGCGGAACACCAGCAACCAAAATTTTTCTCCGAACTAGCTAGCCTGCCAGCAGCCACCTCATAGTAGACTAAGGGTGTTCGGACTTGTTGACCTTATGGGTACAGTCCGTTGACATGCTCCCAGACTTCACGTCTATAATCGATTAGAGGTCGGCTTAGATTTCTTTCGGGAAATCTTGAAACGAACGAGATGGAAGGAAAAATCATGACACGTTAAATCAAATTCTTCAAATTCAAGGATTTGGAAGTAATATCCAAAACGAGAAAAGAGCTGGATAGCAGAGTGAGAAAAATACTCACAACTGTTTTCATATAAAATTTAATATCCGTTAGATTATTTAATGTAACTGTCGTCTCCGTGTCCTGATAATTTAGTCTAGCATGATAAAATCCTGTCCAGCAAATCAACGCTCAGAAAATCGAATTTTCATTTTCCAGGCAATGATTCAAAAAGCAAATATCATTATCTCAATGTAATAAATTTCAATATAATATTGAAATTTTGTCATCCAGAAATAATGAGCATTTGTCGGTTCATAATTCAACAGTTTGTTGAATTTCAGGGCAACTAATATCAGAAATCATGAAATCTAATTTTCTCCGTGATCTAATCATATCGAATATACTCCAAGCCATAATCTTTTTAACAGAATCAGCAAATATACATAATATATCCGTGGAAAATTCAAAAGGGACATAACCTAATTTATTCCATAACATGCAAATAGTAACACTATGCGACACAAAAACATTTAAATAATTTCGCTGAAAATGCAAAATCATAAACTAAGTCCAATTTTCATATAAATTTAATAGTCCATTATCAACTCCCCAAATCTCTCTATTTCCAACCTCCATATCGCTCTGCACCACATCGAAATTTCACATCTTTCAAACGTGCAAAACAATTTCGCACCCTTTGGCATCAACTCTCACCCCATTCCGCCTGCCACTCTGGTAGGGTTTCGGCTGGCAGTCAAGTGAACTAGAAGGAAAGCTTAAAATCACCAACTCGCAAATGAATGTGAGAACTATTGTTTTTGCTCACATTAATTTTCTGTTAATGATAATTTTATAAGGGTCATGTGCCACGGCAAATAATTCAGTCCTTTTAATACGAAATCCGTGTGATGGTGTATAATACAGGCCGTCTGCTCTGCGCTCCTCTGGAATAGGCATGAAGTGCGACAATGGCGTCTGTTACACCGGAGATTATTTCCAGTTTTATTTCGCAATAGGCCAATTATATTGTTGAATAAACGTTAGCGCCAGGCGCGATACTAAATATTACACCGATTTAAAATTTTCCGTGTTATGCTGAGTTTGTCGCTTGAACACATTTTTAGAGGCTGTTGAGAGAAATAATGATGAAGTAGGGTGTGACTAAAGTGAAAGCATCGATAATCTGCAGGTTTTAGGCCCGAGAATTCAGTTCAACGTATCCTGGGCTATTAAGTGAAAAGATGCCAGTCATTTACCCTGCCGCAAATCTAGACATTCATTTGACAGAGCTTCTTGAATACCTGATCATATAATATAGCCTGGTAGCATTCTGCAGTTGAGGAGATGTATCCATAATGAAAAAACATATGCGCTAGAATAATGCCAACCGCATCACGAATTTGCAGTTTTATTGCTAAAACAAGTAAGCAAGTCGACTCTCCAGAGGTATACGAGAGGTGTTCAAAAAGTATCACGAATTTTGAATTTTCGCGGGTTACGTATATTTGAATTTCGATTTTTTTGTGGCGTTATGTTGGTACTCATGTCTGTCACTTATGCCTACAAGCTCGGCCATTTTGAATGTTCACTTAATTGGTGATAGATGCTTTACTTGCACGTGTTTTCAATCGCTTTCGATCAAAGATCAAAGAACGTGTATCAAATTTTGTGTGAAAAACGAAATTAAGTGCGCGGATGCATTCCGAATGTTGACTGTAGCATACGGAGAAGCTACCTTGGACCAAAGCAACGTTTATCGGTGGTACAAAATGTTTTTAGAAGGCCGAGAAGATGTGAACGACGAAGGGCGTGCCGGACGCCCGAGCACTTCAACAACAGACGAAAAAATTAATGAAGTGGAGAAAATGGTATTGGCCAATCGTCGAATCACCGTTAGAGAAGTTGCTGAGGACCTAAACATATCGATTGGCTCGTGCCATTCGATTTTAATCAACGATTTGGGCATGAGACGGGTCGCCGCGAAATTTGTACCAAAATTGCTCAATTGCGACCAAAAACAGCAACGCATGAACATTGATAATGAGATGTTAAACTCTGCCCGCGACGAACCAAATTTGCTCCAGAGGGTCATAACTGGTGACGAATCGTGGGTTTATGGTTATGACGTGGAAACCAAAGCTCAATCATCTCAATGGAAGCTGCCGCATGAACCAAGACCGAAAAAAAACGCGCCAAGTTCGGTCGAATGTGAAAGTTTTGCTGACAGTTTTCTTCGATTGCAGGGGCGTGGTGCATCATGAGCTCTTGCCACAGGGAAGAACGGTCAATAAGGAATATTACCTGCAAGTTATGCGCAATTCGCGCCAAGCAATCCGCCAGAAACGCCCGGATTTGTGGGAGAACAAAAATTGGCTTTTGCACCGCGATAACGCCCCTGCTCACACATCGTTGCTTGTGCGCGACTTTTTGGCCAAAAACAACACACTAATGACGCCGCAGCCATCGTATTCCCCAGATCTGGCCCCCTGTGACTTTTTCTTGTTTCCTAAACTGAAGAGGCCCATGAAAGGACGACGTTACGCTACGCTTGACGAGATAAAGACGGCATCGAAGGAGGAGCTGAACAAGATTAAAAAAAATGATTTTTTGAAGTGCTTCGAAGATTGAAAAAATCGTTGACACAAGTGTATAATATCTCATGGGGATTACTTTGAAGGGGACAAAATAGATATTCATGAATAAATAAATAATTTTTGAAAAAAAACAAAATTCGCGATATTTTTTGAACACACCTCGTATATATATATATATATATATATATATATATATATATATATATATATATATATATATATATTTATATATACATTGTTATTGTGCTTGTGACCCAACGTTTCAACTTTTAATAAATCATTATTATAACATCTGGTATATTCCCCAAACTTTGGAAACCATCATTCATTATACCAATTCACAAAAAAGGCGATAAGCGGCACTTGGAGAGTTATAGGGGTATTGCTATCCTTTTTACTATACCAAATCTGTTCGGAAAAATTATCTGCAGTAAAATTTCCCCCATTATCAAACCGTATATGAATGAACAGCAACATGGTTTCGATGAAAATAGATCCACCACCACTAATCTAATTACCTTGACGTCGGATATTTTTTGTAGTATGGACGGAGCAAGGCTACCAAATAGATGCTATATACACAGGTGATTTCAGTAAGGCGTTCGATCGAGTGAATTATGAAATATTAGTGAATAAACTTCGCATTTTCGGCATCTACGGTTCGCTGCTGAACTGCATTCAGTCATATTTGAAAGACCGCAGACAATGCGTTAAGTTTCAAGGTCGGTTGTCTCGTGAGTTCAGTGTCATCTCTGGAATACCTCAAGGCAGTCATCTTGGTCCACTCCTCTCTAATATTTGCATCGCTGATCTTTCTACAGACTGTCTAATATTCGACACCTGTTTTACGCCGATGACCTCAAATTTTATCACTGCATACAATCCTTCTCCGATGTATCTTTTCTCCAATCCAAATAAGCTGCTCTCCTTCAGTGGTGCGATAGAAACCAGCTTGCTCTTAATGTAGATAAATGCCAGATAATAAGTTTTGCAAGAAAAAAGAACGTCATCTTACATGATTATGACATTAAAAACACACAACTAAGAAGACTCGAGAGAGTTGTCGACCTTGGCGTAGTCTTAGACACAAAACTCCGCTTTAACCTCCATTATGATGAAATCCTGAGAAAAGCTTACAAAATGCTAGGTTTCATTCAAAGACATATAAACAAATGGACGAGCAACGAGAATCTGTGTACTCGTCCATGTGAGAAGAAAATTTGCCACATAAATAAGTTATAAATAACTTACGCTCTCGAAACTATATGATTGCCTCTGCTTCTCCTTCCCCTTTTTTTCCAGACAGGTTTTTATTTTCTCTCTTCAGAAGAATCGCTACCCCCACTGACACCCGCGCACACCAACGAAATTTCATTTCAGTTTGAGTATAAACAACAAACAACTCTCACGGAAAACTCGAACGTCAAAGCAAAAGAAAATCGAAAAGAGCGCGAACCACGCGTGAAAACTCATGTGTCAAAGCGGATGGAAATTTCATAAATTTTTAATTAAAACAGTGAATTAAAGTTCCGATTACGTACGCGCGATCTTTAAAACTAAAAACTTTTTAAATGTGAACGTGTTTTGCCGTGAATAGAGTGCTAAATTAAAAGAAGATCGCCTCAAACCTCAACTTCACACAACTTTAGCGAAGGTTGCCAATTGCTTCGGCTCTCACGACCGGTTGCGGATCCAGTACTCTCTATATCTATGGTTTAATTAAACGCAGAGCAAAAGAGTCAAGAAATATTTTGGCTACCAAATCTTTGTACAACTCACTTGTGCGTCTACTTCTTGAATACGGCTGCACAGTCTGGGACCCAATATTCGACATTCATAGCCGTAGATAAGAGTCAGTGCAAAAACAGTTTTTGCTCTTCGCCCTTAGATCCTTGTATGACCCTACCTCTTTCCACTATCTTCTTTCTTATGAAGTTCGACTCTAACTAATCAACCTGACTACAGTGGCTTCCAGGAGAGTTACATTGTCCGCCTGCATGCCTTTTGATGTGTTAACAGGTAACATTCAAACTTCATCCTTGTCAGACAAGATTCACTTGAATGATCCTATAAGAGCCACAAGACACACATCAATGCTAACCTTGCATATGCACCACACCAACTATGCTAGCAACGAGCCGCTTAAGAGGTGCAGTAAAGCGTTCGACAACCGCGTCCAAATCCAGTTTTAAGAAACAAATTTTAAATGCCCTCAACGCCCCTTCTTCATAAATGATTAAATTAAATTTGTTTTTTTTTGTTTTTGTATTTCATATATATGTATTTCGTCTGTAATTACACCTTGCTTGGCAAAATAAATAAAATATACACATGAAGTATGTTTAAAGAAAAACCTGCTTTACATCAATTCAAGCGGCTGATATACACCAAAATGAATTTATTTTATAGTGAACTCAAGAAATGTAATTAACGTTTTTTGACTGTCAGTCGTTGGCCCATCACTTATTCCAAAGGCCTAGCTTTATTTTCTTTATCTCCCTTATATAGTATAAATAAATTAGACTTGACTACAAACACACATTCTAGCATTATATAGAATTCTCTAATTTGCATTTTTTTTGTCACCATCAACATCCTAGTTAAGAGAGAGCGATTCAAAATAGTTATCGTAGTTATTGTTACGTATAGTAGCTATTGGTGCTTGGGATCGGATTTGGTAAACGGACAAATGGCGATGACTATTGTAACGTATACAGGACCATTCTTTTAGAACTTTAGATTTTTGAACCGAGCCGCCAGATGCACTGCAACAACGCTGCACATACCTAGATCTTAATGATTTAGACGGCCAAAAGTATTTTTTTTAAAATCATTATAATGGTAAGGTATTTTTACAATTGGTGAGTATAACACCCCCTCCCCCCGCCTTTGAAGCGTGGAAGTCGACTTTGATCAGTCGGAATTCGATAATGAACAAGTGTGTCTCAGCGCTCTCCTAAACTTATAACTTTCCAAAGTGCATTACTCAATTCAAGCTAATATTTTCGGTTTAACTGTGATGGATTGCGATAATGCAGGTAAGAACAATTTGTTTTCGTTACAGAAAGAATTTAATTAACATTCTCTGTCATTCATTTTTAACACGACAAACATCACTCTGTCCAAAATTAATTTTTTTAGATATATTTAAATTCGAGTGCCTTTTTAATGTACTTATGAGTCCTTGTCACGGGAACGATTTTCACCTTGTTGTTTTTTTTCTTCTCTCAGCGGTTGTTGAAGTACCACCCGAGCCAAGGTTAATATTAAAAATAGAAATGTTAAAATAATAAAATGAAAATGTCAAAAGATTAAAATAAAAATGTAAAGTAAAAGAAAAATAGGCAAAAAAACGAAATGTGAAAAGATTAAAGTAAAAATGTAACGTAAAAATAGGGAAAAACAAAATGTTAAAATAATAGAATAAAAATATTAAAAGATTAGAATACAAATGTAAAGTAAAAGAAAGTTGTAGGCAAAAAAAAACGAACTGTTAAAAGATTGAAATAAAAATGTAAAGTAAAAATAGGCAAAAACGATATGTCGCAAGACGTCAGATCTTTCAGTCGACTGAAGTGGAACGAAGACGTCCGTATGGCCCAATGGTCTCTAGGGAAGGTCAGGCGAAGGAGCCGTGGACGATAATATCCGTTGATCTGATAGGTCCTTTACTTCGTTCAACCCTAGGGTACTGCTACGTATTAACCGTCGTGGATTACTTCAGCAAGTTCCCGCTTATCTTCCCACTCCGTCAAGCACACGGAAAAGCAATCGCACGGATATTGGAGGAACAAGTATTTTTATTGTTTGGAGTACTAGCGGTAGTGATCTGCGACCACGGACTACAGTTCCGCTCTAAAGAGTTGCAGAGATTGGTCACCACGTACGGTACCAAGATTCAGTATATGGCTTATTATCACCCCCAGGCTAATCCCGCAGAACAAGTGAACCAAACTATCAAAAGGATGCTGAGATCGTACGTAGGGGATAACCATAGGTTATGGGATAAGGAAATATCAAAGATCGGGTGTGCTCTGTGAACGTATACTCACGAAACAATGGAGGTAACCCCGTATTTTGTAAACTTCGGACGCGAAATGGTGACTTCGAGGGAAGACCTTCACCCAATAGAGGAAGAGGAGGTTCAAAATGATCCAAGGTTACGAATGCGGGAAGGGGTTAAGGAACGCATGAGAAAGGCGGCGGAGCAAAGCTCACAAAGACACAACCTTCGGAAGCGGACTCCACCATTCCAGGTGAACGATATGGTTTGGAGACGAAATTTCGCTCAGTCGGATGCCGCGAACTATTTTTCCGCGAAGCTAGCACCGGAATATTTAGGACCTTTCAGAATCCAAAGGAAGGAGTCAGCGTCTACATATTGGCTCGTTACTCAAGAAGGAGATGAAGCGGGCCTATGGCACGCTAAGGATCTGAAACCTTACATAGCATAGCGCGTCTAAATCGGGCTCGTATCTTATAGTGACGGAAAAGTGGAAGTTCGGGGTGGTAGTAAGGTACCCAGATAAGATTAAATTAAGAATTAAATGGACATCACAAGAAAAGACATGGAAAAGAAAATGAAAGAGTTATCTTTGAAGAGGGATCGACGGTAAACTACTTAAGTCCTCCTGAAGTTGCGTTTTTTTTTTGTTGTATCGTGGCGGTACGGTTCGCAGTTGTTTTGGGTGTACGCCTCCAGTTGTTTGGTCGGTTGCTAAAAGGGAGTAGAATCGGATTATTGCACCTATGTTTTCTCGTTATCGGGAGGTCGAACAGGGTAATCGGGGCGACTTGGATGGGAATCTTCCTTCAATTGACTTAGGGTTTAGAGATAGGCTGGGTTAGTGGAGTAAAATGTCAGAGGTTATTAGAGTAAATTTTCATAGTAGGAGTTAATACCCTAACAAAGGGAAAAAAATGGTACTTACTAGAGTTTCGAGGATGTTTCTCTTTCCATATTTTTCCTCTTTCTTTATTATATGTCTGACGAGCCACTTCCATCACGACTTCTGAATTCGCGTGTCGTAGATGATGGGGCTAAAATCAAGAAGTTGAGAATAGATTAGCTTTGGATTCAAGTCAGTTACATGCATTGGAATATGAAATAGTAGAATAAGGGTCTAGTGAAGTTGTTAGGGGTAGGAATAATAGCTTAAAATAGTCGAGTCGCGTAGCATGGTGGTGGATATTAGCAGGTAAGCAAACGCGGGTTTCAGAGAGTTAGAAAGTAATCAAAAACTAGTTGAATAGGATTTATAACACAATAAGGTCAAGTGGAACAATTTTCTTTTTCTCCTCCTAGAATAGTGTAGTGAGTTTAGTAGCAGTTAGGTTTTTAGTGCTATTTCTAATAGCCGGTTGCTATTTTCAGTAGCCTCAATCATTTTCTTTGCGTAGAATTGCAGGGCATACATCTACCCTACGCATATTGTCGGTAGGGTGACTGATCTGACTTGCAACACCACGCAGTGCGGTCGACGCGTGTAGTAATCGAACATTAGAGTTGTTAGATAATACTTGTAGTGATGCGCGAAAACACCCCAGAACTCGGGAATTCATTGGTTGTTTGCTAAGGTATACGGTTAGAATGGTTGGAAGGATAACGTAGGACATAGTGAACCCTTGTTCCTCCAGCAGCTAGGTATTTTAACTTTGAGTAGATTAAGAAGAATCGGGGCAAGTAAGGTTGAACTAGTCTCTTCTCAAACGGCTAACTAAACCCCAAGCAGGGAAGAGAGAGTGGATTTCGGCGACACCTACTTCATTTGCATTTGCATATTTCTCCTCCCTGTTTTATTCTTTCTCGTTTTTCTCCTCACTGTTTTTTTCCTTCCGAGATTGGCGTGAGGTAAGGATAGCTAAAAGGAAAAAAAAAACAAATCAGAGTCAGGGAATTATTGTGAACACTGAAATAAGGGGTGTAGGCTACGAACCCACAAGAAGCTAGTGAGTAAATAGGACGATGCGGAATGAAGTAGGGACTCAGGCAGGACTTTGAGTGAATTTCAGGGAAATTCGCCTAACGGAGGGGGGGAATTGTCACGGGAACGATTTGCACTTTGTTGTTTTTTTTCTTCTCTCAGCGGGCTGAAATACCACCCGAGCCAAGGTTAATATTAAAAATAGAAATGCTAAAATAATAAAATAAAAATGTCAAAAGATTAAAATAAAAATGTAAAGTAAAAGAAAAATAGGCAAAAAACGAAATGTGAAAAGATCAAAGTAGAAAAATGTAACGTAAAAATAGGGAGAAACGAAATGTTAAAATAATAGAATAAAAATATTAAAAGATTAGAATACAAATGTTAAGTAAAAGAAAAATGTAGGCAAAAAAAACGAACTGTTAAAAGATTGAAATAAAAATATAAAGTAAAAATAGGCAAAAATGAAATGTTGAAAGATTAAAATAAAAATGTAAATTGAACAAGTTGGGTAAACAGACCTACGCTCATGTCAGAAGGGTTTTGTATTCAATTTACAAAATGCAGTCACCAGATCGAATCAAATCAAGAAACATGTCAAAGACGATTTTATTGGAGCAAATATGAAATACGAAGATCATACTATTATTAACAAAGTTGAACGAATTTCGACTTCTGAGGTTTTTGGTCATAAATATCTCCCTTGAAAATTATTTCAGATGTCCATCCGCGACGGAGGATACACATTTTTCATGTTTTTCCCTCCCTGTGCCCCCACTGAAGCAAAAACTGACAGTTTAATAACTGTTTTGAAAAGCTCCCATGAAAACTTTCATTTTATACTCATATCGGCTACGTTTGATGAATTTTTTTTCAGGGGCCACTCTCCTGTACTGTAATCATCGATTCATGGCCTATTTTTTCGAATCCAAGAATGGTTACGAAGCCCTTTTGCTAGGAGCTCTCTCCTGCCTCCTTGACTTGTTTCACGTATGAGTATTAATTGCAGGTACTCGTCTTCAGTCATTCATTAAATTGAATCAAGTGTTAAAAGCATGCGCCTTAAACGTTGAAGTTGGGAAAAAATAACTCAAAATTATTCAATCTTCGCATTTAAAACAGCCACAATTTGGTTTTACGATTACTGATACCACTACCTAAACCGATTCTCAAAGATATACATAACACCAATCATTCCTGAAAATTTCATGCAAATCCTAGCAAAACTGTAGTGGCTGAGTCGGTAAAAAGCGCATGTTGTTCCATAGCCATATGTTGCCATAGTAATAAATGCAGCGCATATTGTTCCATAGTAATACAGGAAAATTCAAACCACTATAACTTCGCTAAATATGATTCAATCTTTATGAAACTTACAGGATAGATCAATCTTATAAATAGACATCTACGTACTAAACTCTATTGAATTTAAGGGTACCGTTAAGATTTTATTCAAGAAAACATAAAATCGATAAATCATACTATTACTAACAAAGTTGAGTGAATTGCGACTTCTCACGTATTTGTTGTTGTTGTACTCATCAAGGCCTACATTCCTGATTTTTTTCAGATTTCTTGGATCACACGTGTCCAATCGCGAGGGGGGGGGGGACACAAATTTTTCGTGTAGTTCCCCTCCCTGTGCGCCCCTTGAAGCAAATTTTGCCATACTAAAACCTGTTTTGAAAAGTTCTCATCAAGACCTTTCATTTGATACCCATATCGGCTACCTTCAATGAAATTTTTTTTTCGAGGGGTCACTCTCCTGTATGGGGAGACCCCCTTAAATACCTTAGAAAATTTTTTTTTAGTTGAACTTTGAAGAGATCACCACTTTACACCTACGCACAAAATTTGATGTTTCTAGCTTAAGTAGTTTCCGAGAAAAACTGCTGTGACACACGGACGGACGGACGGGCGGACGGACAGACGGACGGACAGACGGACAGACTAGTCGCAAAACTAGTAGGGTTTTGTAAAATTATTTTACAAAACCCTAATAAAAATTGGCAAAAACAAAAGAAAAGAAAATCCGGTTACCATCACGCACAACTGATCGCAAACATTACCAAGGAACGAATCAATCGCTGAGCGATAGGACCAGAATGGCTCCACCTTTACAATTTTATCGCGACAAACGAAAGTATGCAATGAACTCTTTTTACGAGGCATCAGAGATTGGGCTGAGTCAACTGAACCACAACAAACTACAGGATTAAATGCACAATGATCTTCAATCAGCTCCACATTGAAGTCAATACGTACTGTGTCGTCATCAAAAGCCGATGTGGGATTTTGTACGGTCTTGAATAACACTGGACAATTGCCTGATATGGATCATCATCGCTTTGAAAAAACCATTTTTCACTTCTTACAAGTTCTTGATGCTGGCGATCTCGAAACTTTCTACTGAACCTGAATCTACTGACCCTGCACACGATATCAGAACAAAATCTCCAACTTTTAATGTTAGACCCGTAAATGCACTTCTTGGAGAAATAGCAATTTTTCGTTCTAACTTGCATATCAATGAAAATATTCGCAGAAATCGTAATCAAGAACGGCTCTTTCTCTTTTCTGGCGGGTTCGAGACGACAACGAGGACTAAGCGAGGATAGCGCTCTGAAACTTGGAAAAAATCAATCGAGGAAAGGAATTGCGACGGAGGAAAATTTCAACAGCGGAGAAAAATTTTAACTGCGATCCAACTAAGGGAGATTGGCGACATCAGGCAATAATAAGCGCGCTGGCAGAAAATTGCAACGCAGAGTACTTCGAGGGCCCCCGCTTAGGTAGAGTAAGTTAAATTTGAACTTTTTAATGCATTATATTTTTGGGACTTTATTTGCATTTCGCCATTAAATATATAGTAGTTAGTGAAATAGTGGAATATTTTTGGAAATTCATTTGCATTTCGCGATTAAATATATAGGATATAGTGAAATAATGGAAGTTTTTGTGTGCTTGTTGAAAGAAGAGTAAGTTTGCCGCGCATATTAATTGTACACCTGGCTCGGGTGTGTTCGAAGGTAAATTTCCTTGCGGCTTGTTCAGGAATTTCTGTAGCGAAATTGTTTCTTATTTAGTTTCTTTTGCTCGGTGTGAGTTACGCCAGAAAATCTGAGCCCGGCAAGTGTGCAACTGGTCACCCGGTGATTATCATGTTCCCCTGTTAGGGAAGAGCTTAAAGAGCGTTAGTCCGAGTTGTGTGAGGGGTGTTCGGCAGCCGCGTTCTCGCTTGGCGGCTTTTTAGGACCAGGGGATAAGCGAGTGGCGCCACCTACAACCGTCTTCGACGGCAAGCCGGGTTTGAGCTCCTTAGCCGAAGGAACTCCCACGCGGAGGGTAACTGGAGTGTAACACCGTCCCTGTAATAACTTTCATTGTACTATATAGTTCATTTATGTAACTCTTTGTCAAATATAGGAAATATTGAGTGTGCAATATTTTGTATTAAAATTGTTTTTTTATTTGTTTCAGGTCTACCTTCTACCTCGGGTACTAAAATAGTGACTCGTCAATACATATTTGACCAACTAAAGAGTCGAAACTTACCAACTTTAAATGAAAAACTTGACTATTAGGAGAATTTTCTCCTTATGCGCTATGGGCACAACAAAGAGGCTAAAGAAGACTTAAAAACAAGATTTTCTTATGTAAAATCACAAATAAAGCAACGATGGGCAAAGACAAATAAACACCAAGATGTTTTCCTGAAAATAAACCAATCATGGTTAGAGGGAACATTCGAGATCCCCATTGAATCAGCCTCCTCGCAACGTCGACCACCCAAGTCTTTTGGAGAACTAAGTGAGCGTAGCAAAAGAAAAAAAAAATGGAAGAAATAAGGGCCTCCGTAGGTCATGAAGTTATTGTCCACGCTGCTACATGTGTGTTGCAGACAACGGGACATAGGACCGCCTTGAAAGTGCTTAAAGATATTACGAACTCACCAATAAGGGCTAGTAAATATAGAAAAGCCTACAGCAGAGTTACCAACAACGATTAAGTACCTCAATTGGCTCCTCTGCTAGCACTTAAGATGTTTGTTGAAGCTGATCTTACGAGACGACAGTTTGAGATAGTAAAGGCAACAAATCCAAAACATTTCCCTTGCTATGATCTTGTTTTGAAAGCAAAACAAGAGTGCTATCCACCGAAAGAATCCCTAAGAATTACAGCAACTTGCGCGGAAAGTAATCAACAGTGCCTAATGGATCTAACCGTAACACGATTATCAAAATACCTAGAAGATGTGATAATCCGGCTTAACGAGCAAGAAAGGAAGTCGTTAATGATAATCTGCAAATGGGGTTGTGACAGTTCTCAGCAATCCAAATTTAAACAAAGTTACGATAATGAGACTGATTCCGATGCCAATATTTTTATGAGTTCCTTTGTGCCTTTAGGCATTGTTTGTGGAAAAGAAGGCAGTAAAATTGTTTGGCAGAATCCAATTCCTTCTTTGTCAAGATTTTGCCGTCTGATTCGATTGCGATTTGTAAAAGAAACAACGGACATAACTAAAAAGAGATAAAATATGTGAAGGAATCCATTAAGCAACTAAACAAAACAGTTGTTACGTTGAATGAAGAGGAGTTTTCGTTCGGGCACCAACTCAAAATGAGTATGATTGACGGAAAGGTGTGCAACGCATCCACAGACACAAAGTCAACATCCCAGTGCTACATCTGTGGAGCTGCTTCAAGATCTTTAAATGATCTATCGAAGGAAAATAGTGTAAACCCTCAAGCTTTGGAATTCGGCTTGTCAGTACTACACGCCCGGATCCGCATTTTCGAAAGCATTATACACCTTTCGTATGAACAGCCAGTAAAAAAATACAGGGAAAGAAAAACTGAAGATGACAAGGCATTGAAGCCCAAAAGAAGTTGGAAATTCAGGAGAGGTTTCGAAATGAAACCGGTTTGCTCATTGACATGCCAGAGGGCAACTTTGGCAACACCAATGATGGCAACACAAGCCGGAGGTTTTTTGAAAACCCCGAATTGGCTTCAGACATCACAGGTATTAACATTGAACTGGTTTACAAATTCAAGGTTATTTTAGAAACTATTGCTAGTGGCCATAAAATTGATGCTGAAAAATATGATAAGTATGCATACGACACAGCAAAATTGTATGTAGAACAGTATGGTTGGCACCCAATGACGCCTACTATGCACAAGATATTGGTACATGGAAGCCAAATCATAAAAAGCTCACTGCTTCCAATTGGACAGCTATTGGAAGAAGCTGCAGAAGCCCGGAACAAGCATTTCCGATCGTACCGGCTAAACTTTGCCAGAAAGTTTTCTAGGGAAGAATGTAACTTAGAAATATATTAAAGGCTTTTGTTGAGTTCAGATCCCTTCATTAGTTGCTTGAGACAAATAAGAAAACCTTCACGTAACGCATTTCTACCTGAGACGGTTAAACTTTTATTTCCTGCTGACCCAAACACAGAGTCAGTAGAGACATCTGAACCTGAAGATGCCTGTTTTTAATGTAATGTTATATTTTAAGAAAACTTGTAAATTCTGTTTCCATGCATTTGTATTTTTTAGTGAATATAGCTCTGTTATATATTACTGTTCTTTATAACCTGGCAAATATATGTATGTTTTTATAAATATATACCTCTTCTTTATTTTAATTGAACTTAGAACTAAAATAACCCCAAAAATAATTTTGGCCGCCTAAATCATTTTAATGATTTATGTATGTGCGCTGGATAAAATAAAGAAACATCAAATCAACATCCTCGCAGTGCAAGAAACAAGATGGCATGGTGAACACATATTTGATATGCAAATGCACATCGTATTGAAAAGCGGGAAATTACAAACAAGCCATGAGTTTGGAGTAGTTCTGGTTGTTTACAGCGCATTTAAACAAATTATCACCGACTTCAAGCCCGTTAACAAAATGATCTATGCGACTCGTATGAAGACCAAATTCTTTAATTTCTGGCGCATTTCACAGCAGCTTCGATGCACTGTCGATTCATTGCGATCAAATGACATTAAAATTGTTCTGGGCCACGTCAATGCAAAAATCAGCCAAGAAACGGCACATAGAGGAACACAGCCTCCATGTAGAGACCAGATATAATGAACTGTTTCTCATAGGATTTCTACTAGTAGAGGCTTTACAGTAAGCTCTATACACTTCCCGCATCGAGAAATCCATAGAAGAACGTGGGCATCCCTGGACGGTCGTACAGTCAACTAGATCGTTCATGTTCTCACACAAAAACGAGCAGTCAACAGCATTCACAACAGGCGCACGTTTCGTGGTTTTGTCTATGATACCTTATAAGGATCAAGTTCCGGTGCCACATATTCAAAAGCTGTAAGTAAGGAAGATTAGATACCACAAGGTACAAGATATACAAGCGAAATGATATTTCAGCAATGTCCACATGTATGTCAGTGCCGTAGGCAGAAAAAAGTTTTGACTACATCCAAACCAGGTAGAAGATAGTAAGAGATGCAGTAACATAAGTGGCCCAGGAGGTCTTAGGGTACCAGCCAAAGAAACGTAGTAACGACTGATTTTAAAACAGGTCGTATGATTACTGAATGAACGTATAGTCCACCCAAAGAACTACTAGGTAATCTCTTTGTTATCAACTAGATGTGAACCAGGGACCTCTGGCTTACGCAACGAGCTCTCCAATCATATTACTTTCATGTTTGGGTTTAATTTCCTTTGGTTTTCGATATACTTTGTAAAACATACAAGGTAGAGTAATCCTTAGCCTCTCCTAGATTTTTCATCAACGTCTCCCCGACTCCTCGAGTTTTCATTGAAAAAAATTTACTTTTATTGATTGAGTATTAGTAATAAAAGCATACAAAGTTTCTGTTTAAAATAATTTCTTACGTCATAAAAGCTTATACTAATTCGTACTATATATAGAATGTTGATATATTCCTTTTACGTCTTCTGATAGGTGGATTGTGACACAATAATTATTTATTTACTTCCTCCTCGACAAAACTTATTTATTTTTCTTTTCGACATAAACTATTTGTTCTTTTCTTTGATTAAAATTCTCTGTTGATTCTTCGACAAAACTTATTTACTCTTCCTTTTGACAAAATTCATTTCCTTTGTAATGAAAATTTAGTTTGTATAAAAACCACTAGTTAATGCTTGTATAAGAACTATTAGTCAGTGCATGAACAATTCTTCTACTGTAATCCAAATTGAATTGTACAGAGATAGGTAATAGAAAAAAGAAGAGATGAAGAAAAACTGAGCTGAATAGACGCGTTTTTTTATTTATCTGTGAGTTTGAAGCATTTTAAGAAACGGGGCGAATATAACTCAAGTGTCAGATAACGACGGAAAGTGATACACAAAAAAAAAAGTTTTGATAACGTGATGGTCTGGTTAACAAAGAACCAACTGTTAGAGGCACTCGCCACGGCTGGTTTGAGTACGCTGTAGACAGCCACAGTGGCGCAACTGAGGCTCCTCTACGATACACTAGAGCAAGATGAGCGCGTAAGTTTCCCTGAAAGTGATTGTTCGTTGGAACCAGATGACACACCTGCCGATAATCATTCACCCGAATCTGAGTTTGAGGTTACAACATGTGAACCTAACCTCGCTATTATGGCTACAAAAACTGATAGCACCACTGATTTCCCATCTTCAGCCCTGATCATGACAGATGTTACCACAACAGCCACTTCTGATTCATGTTTTGCCACCCTGAAGACCACTCCGGCAACTACAGTTACCGACTACAATGTTACAACAAATTTCCACACCGTTGCACCGATTTTCTCAAAACGATCTCTGCTGCAGCTGCTAGCATTGCCGATGAAACCACTGCACCTACGAACACAACTGCTGCCTACGATGTTATAACCACCGCCCGTGTGCCTAAGGCCACTGTTTTGTCTCAATGACCCTTCGTATGCTAACGAAGTCACCGAAAAAGAGACTATTGAAGGAGAAATTGCAATTTTTAAGAAAAGGAAGGAACTATTCGAATTACAATATGCAATTAGTCTACTCGAAGCGGGTAGTCAACCGATCTAGACTGCGAGCACTCGCCATATTGACTTCTGTGATGTTGAATATGCGGTGAACATATTCAGCGGTGATGACCACTATGGTGGCCGGAGCTTCGTAGGCGATCTACAATAGATGACTTTTTTGCAACCGCCAATACAGATGAACACTTTAACTTGTTATGCCTTCGACATCTCCTTACGGGAACTGCAAAAGCCTTTCTCAGACTACGCAGGCCTCCGGACAGAATTGATGGTGAAATACGGTTGCACGTTCACTCTATAAGACGTCTGCTACCAGCTGGAGGCCCATCGTTAGGATCAGAAGAACGAGACGTGGCAGAGATATGTTCTTGAAATGCAAGCAATTGCAAAACCCGCCCAACTTGCCAAAATCGAACTAGTTATCCTCAACGTGGATGGTCTAAAGGTCCGCAATACTGAAACATACTTACTTCTGGAAGCACGCACTATTCGACAGCTGAAGGAGTTCACTATCCATCACGAAAAGCGCGTTATATCTGCTCGAAAGTGGGTTGTTAAAACACGTGAAGTCACCGCAACTTCTCGTCAATTTGCTGCAATTTCCCGTGAGCCTACTCCAATGGTGCCCAGATCAGCTGCTGCAAAATCTGTCGTTCCCGCTGTCCTGGAAGAAATGTCACGCTGTTTTAACTGCACCAGATGAGGCCAATATCTAAGTTCCTGCCCTTACAAGAAGCGTGCACTAGGATGGTGCTTCAATTGTTGGGAGATTGGACATCAACACCGAGATTGCCCGAGTCAAAAGAAAGTCATGAGAGTTATTCGTAACACCAACCCTGCCGCCTACGTTAACGAACCGAAGAACGATAAAGATGTAACTGACGATAAAACTAACAGCGCCATTGGCGCAATTAATCTGGTAACTGTTGCTTTTACTTATCGTCGGGGGAATACATAGAAACGGTAAAACTTTTGTCTCTTTTCAACACCGGCAGTCCAATCAGTTTTGTGAAACGATCTGCAGTCCTTCTACTCAATAACAATAGAACCTTCGATACGAGACCCCGCGGTTTAGGAAATGCAACGATTAAAACGTATGGTCAGGTCGATGCCACCATTAAATTTCGTAGGTAATGTAGAAAGATTCTTCTTTTAGTGATTCCAGACGAAACAGTACTACTCCCCATAATCTTAGACCAGAATTTCCTAAAGGAATTTAATATTTATCTTCATGGATGCAGAAATATTAGTATCCAGATGTATAGTTATAAGAATAAAGCGTTTGAAAAATACAAAAGTTATTTCTGTGCCTTCAAACCGACAAATAATAAAGGATTGACCAGTCTATGTGTTAAATATGAACCTCTTGAGGTAGTCACCTATGAACTTAACAACATTAAATTTACTGACGAAAATTCGGCCAACGTTGGTGCATCCGTTAATGATCAGACCGGCAATAACTTCAGAGCCTTGTCCAACCTTGCTACATTACCCCCAGATGACAAAGATACCCTAGAAATAAATATATCCCTGAGCCAAAACCACACTAGAGCCCTTAGAAAGACTACTATATTTGAACACGATGAATCTCATTGCAGCGCCCCATCACTACCAGATGTTAGTTCACCTAAATAATGACACTCCGTTTCATTGCACGCCATGAAGTTAATCTTACCATGAGCGAACAGAAGTTCAGTAGATCACAGAAGAGCTACTGAAGAAGAGGATAATTTGATCCAGTAATTCCCCATACGCTTCTGCCATAGCCTAAGTTCAGAAGAAAAGCGGTGAATTGAGAATGTATATGGATTACAGGGTGCTAAACAAACAGACCATATGAGACAATTTTCCGCAGCCACTTACAGAAAACTGCATCGATTATTTGACAGAAAAGAAGTCCTTTCCATTTTAGATTTGCGTAATGGATTCCTGGCACCTGAATCTGTAAAGTACACAGCATTCGTAACTCCAAACGGTCACTAGTGGATGCATTTCGGACTGAAAAATGCTCCTGCTGCATTCCAGCGCTTTTTATGCAAAATGTTTAGAAATATGCTCCAGTCTGGATGCTTGGTCGTCTACACGAACGATATACTGATCACAAACGCTGCTAAGTCGAATCTTGAAACATATTACCAAAAGGAACCTTGAGTTTAAGTTGGAAAAATGTAGATTTACACTTGAAGAGATCGAGTATTTAGGGTACTCTGCCAGTGCTTCTAGAGTGCATCCAAGTGAGTTCCATATTAAAGTCATCAAGCAATATCCTTTACTGAGGGACCATAAAGAACTTGAGACCTGCTTAGGATTGTTTTCCTATTTTCGCAAGTTCATCCTATTGCTCTCAAAAATAGCCAAACCACTGCAATACCTCACCCACGAGGGTGTAGCCTTCACAGTCACTGACGAATGTCATGCAGCCTTCACTGGGTTATGCACTAAGTTAGGCGCTGCCCCATTATTAGCAATTTATTATACAAAAGAAGAAACTGACCTTCATGGCAATATTAGGTCCTCTGGCTACGCAGTAATATTGTTACAAAGGCAAGTCGATTATTGGTTTGACCCTGTACTATTTTTTTTTGAAAGCTACCATACGCACTGACTCTCGTTATTACGATTTCGAACGAGAGACGTTGGCCATTATCTATGCACTGAGGCGCTTCCAAGTCTATTCAGAAGGCATAGCTTTTAAAATAATAACAGGTTGTAACTCTCTGACGCTGACTCTTAACAAATGATATATGAATCAAAGAATCGCTAGATGGGCCCTTGAGCTTGAAAATTATGATTCCATAATACAGCACCAAAATGGATTATCCATGGGTCATGTAGGCATTGAACCGGCTCTACACTTCTTGCTCTTCCTCAAATGACGAATCAGCAACTGTTACTGATTCTAGAGCTACTATTTCTGATGCTAAACAGATGATGGATCCTCAGTGCATCACTTGCGCTCTTAATCATGCTTAACTTGACTAATTCTTAGATCATTACACCGAATCAATCAAAGCCAGTACTAATGCCCCTCGCTGTCCTGTTCTTATGTCCGCTGTCCCTTATGCTAACACTGACGACTCTTTCATGTGTCCTGCTGTAAGAATCAATAATAACGTACAAGAGTCTAATGAGAATACATATCTCCACAGGCGTACCACCCGGAAGCACAACTGAGGTAACTGATCAAGTATTAGCCATTGTTGACAGTGACGACTTAGACTTTTTAATCCAAGTTACGTTAAACCGAGACGAATGCATCCAAAAATTTCACGAACAACTAAGCTTCTGTACAGTCCCAGGTTACCAGTTATTGGATGGTTTAGTCTTTCGAAAGAAACGAATCCGGACAAACGCAAATGTACGTACTATTAGAGACGGAGGAATTGATTCGTTTGACGCATGAAAAGATTGGTCTCCTAGGAATAGAAAAAAACTGATGAGCAACTGAAGAAACAGTATTGGTTTCCAAACCTGAAAGGAAAAGTCGCAAAATTCATAAGAAACTGCGTAAAATGTACTGTATACTCATCACCGCATCGTTTCAATGAACATAATCTTCGGGCCTTTACCTACTATCAACTCAAAGAAAAAAAAACATTTTTAGTTGTAGATGGATTCACTAAATATGTTAAACTGTATCCAGTTAACTCGAAAGGTACACGAGAAGTTATCAATAGCCTTGATACACATTTTAGTTACTACAGTCATCCCAGACACACAATAACTGACCGAGGAACTTGTTTCACTTCTTTGAATTTTAGCACATACTTGGCGAAACAGAACATTGGTCATGTGAAAGTTGCCGGTCAACTCTATACAAGCCAACGGACAAGTGGAAAGGGTAAATAGAGTTTTAAAACATATTCTTGACAAACTTAGTGAGCCTATTAATCATGCCGATTGGTCTAACCTTTTGTCGCCAGATTGAGTATGGCACTAATAATACCATCCACAGCACCACTAAACAATCTCCTAGCAAATTTCTCTTTGGGATAAAGCAGAGAGGTAAAATTCTGGACGAATTAACTGAATACTTCAGCGAGAAGACAGATGAGGACTCAGATCACAACGTGGTGCCTCCACCATTCAGAAGTCACAGGACTGCAAGCTCCAGTACTTCCAGAAACACAGCTATCTGGCCCAAATGTAGAAGAATATGTCATCATTCGTAACGTGGACACCACTGTTGGCAAGAAAAGGAAACTAATCCCTATTTACCGCAGACCACACCTTATACACAAAATATTACCAAATGACCGATATGTTATTAAAGACATCGAAAATTGTAACTGACTCTGCTGCCTTATGATCGACTTGTAGAATCCTCACTAATACGGAGGTGGCTTTTACAGGGATCGGGACCACAAACCACAGAAGTACAAAGCAAAAACAAACCCTTTTGAAACCGAATTGTCACTTAAAATTTGCTTTACATATTGTAACCTCAGAAAAGAGAGAGAGAAAACCCTCATTGTCACTTTAGATTTGCTCTTCGGTTTTCGATAATTAGTCATTGTCGACTAACTAGTCAGGTTAGCCGAGCTGTAATAGAAATTTAGTTTGTATGAAACCACTAGTTAATGCTTGTGCGAGGTGTGACAATTAAGTAATGAGTTTGATTTTATTGCTGCTTGCTTAGTTCGCCTGCTGTGTCGTGTTGAGTAGACAATTGTTGGTGGTGAAATCAAGAGCAACGCGTCGCGATAAAATTTTACGCCAGATTGGGCGAAACAGCTCCGGAAAAGTGCATCGTGATAGTGCTCAAAGTTGTGCGGAGGTGTTTCGATGGCATATAGAGTTTAAGGAGGGGCGTGAAAGCATGGAAGACGAGGCGTGGAGTGGGAGACCAGTTAAGATGTGGACTGAGGCAAATGTGCAGCATGTGCACGCCCCAATCCGCGAAGATCAGCGTTTAACAGTTCGATTGCTGGCCTCGGAACGGGGTATGAACCGTAAAACAGTCAGACAAATTTCAAACGACGATTTTGGGATGAATAAGTTGTACGCGAAGATGGTTCCAAAGAACCATACTACACTGCCTCCAACATGTCCCAGTATTTGGCGTCTAAAGGGATCGCCATGTTGCAACAGCCACCTTATTCGCCCGATATGTCACCTTGTGATTTTTTGTGTTCCCTAGAATAAAATCTGTGGTCAAAGGAACCCATTTTGAATCAATTACGGATATCCAGGCGGCCGTGACGAGGTTACTCGCGGGCATGTTACGAAGCATGGAAAACGTGCTGGAATCGTTGTATAGCTGCCCAAGGAGACTACTTTGAAGGGAATGATAGAGTTATAAAATAATTTTTAAATATACGGTTTTCATGGAATCAGTCTCATGACTTAATTGGCACAACTCGTATAAGAACTATTAGTCAGTGCATGAATCATTCTACTGCTGTAATCTGAATCGAATTGTGCAGGGATAGGTGATAGAAAGAAGAAAAGACGGAGGGAAACTGACATTGACATTGGAGAAACTATGAAATTCGAAGATCATACTATTATTAACAAAGTTGAACGAATTTTGACTTCTGAGGTTTTTGTTATTGTTATACTCATAAATATCTCCCTTGATAATTATTTCAGATGTCCATTCGCGAGGAAGGAAACACATTATTCATGTATTTCCCCCCTGTGCCCCGCTGAAGCAAAAACTGACAGTTTAAGAACTGTTTTGAAAAGCTCCCATGAAAACTTTCATTTCATACTCATATCGGTTACGTTTGATGAATTTTTTTTCAGCGGCCACTCTCCTGTACTGTTATCATCGATTAATAGCCAATTTTTTCGAATCCTAGAGTTGTTACAAAGCCCTTTTGTTAGAAGCTCCCTCCCGCCTCCTTGACTTTTTTCACTTATAAGTATTAATTGTAGGTACTCAGCTTCAGTCATTCATTAAATTGAATCAAGTGTTCAATGCATGCACCTTAAACGTTGAAGTTGGGAAAAAATAACTCAAAATTACTCAATCTTCGCATTTAAAACAGCCACTATTTTGTTTTACGATTACTGATACCACTAGCTGAACTGATTCTCAAAGTTATTCATGACACCTATCATTCCTGAAATTTTCATGCAAATCCTAGCAAAACTGTCGGTAAAAAGCGCATGTTGTTCCATAGCCATATGTTGCCATAGTAATAAATGCAGCGCATATTGTTCCATAGTAATACAGGAAAATTCAAACCGCTATAACTTCGCTAAATATGATTCAATCTTTATGAAACTTGCAGGGTCAATCAACCTTATAAATAGACATTTGTGTACTGAATTTCATTGAATTTAAGGGTACCGTTAAGATTTTATTCAAGAAAACATAAAATCGATAAATCATACTATTACTAACAAAGTTGAGTGAATTGCGACTTCTCACGTATTTGTTGTTATTGTACTCATCAAGGCCTACATTCTTGATTTTTTTCAGATTTTTCGGATGGAAGGTGTCCAATCGCGAGGGGGGGGGGGACACACATTTTTCGTGTATTTCCCCTCCCTGTGCGCCCCTCGAAGCAAACTTTGCCAAACTAAGACCTTTCATTTGATACCCATATCGGCTACCTTCAATTAAATTTTTTTTCGGGGGGTCACTCCCCTACATGGGGAGACCCCCCTTAAAAACCTAATAAAATTTTTTAGTAGTTGAACTTTGAAAAGATCACCACTTTACACCTACATACAAAATTTGATGCTTCTAGCTTAAGTAGTTTCCGAGAAAAACTGCTGTGACACACGGACGGACGGACGGACGGACGGACGGACGGACGGACAGGACGCGATTTTAGAAGGGTTTTGTAAAATTATTTTACAAAACCCTAAAGAGGGGGTGGTTATACCTTTAAAGTTTCAAATACACGTTTGAAATCGGTAGAATCATCTGCCTTCGGCAAATTGTGTACTAATATAGACACCTTTGTGAAGGTTAAATACCATGTCCGATATTTTACTTAATCCTTTCACTTCTTCCTTTAAATATTTTCTGGAATCATTAATTTCTTGACGGCGTAATATAAATTTCTTCGCCATTAATTATTCAAAATTTTATACGATTCTCCATATATATTATTTTATTCCCCTTTAATCAATAATACAATCCAATAGTTCTTTTTTTTACAAAAAACAATCTTAATCTTCACAACACACCATCTATATCGGATTCTCATTCAAAATCTAAAAATTTTCAATACACAACCTCCATATTCGAATCTCCGTCAAAAATGCAATCTTCTTCTATTTTTATATTTTTTTTTCTTCTTTTGTTTCTATAGATCACTCTTTATAAAAATTTGTGTATACTACTGTGACCAAAAAATAAGGTGACATTTGAATTAAACTGCGCGCATCGAAGGATTTTTTTAAAGTCGCTAGTACATGTCAAAGTATTCATTAGTGTTTGCGATACGCGTCGTTTCCAGGATGGCCTTCAGTTCCGTCTTCGCTGTGGCTTGAATCTCCTCTATCGTATCAAAACGGTGTCCCCAGAGCAGTCTTTTGAGCTTGCAGAACAGCCAAAAATCGCACGGTGCCAGATCAGGTGAATACGGTGGTTGCGGAACGATATGGGTTGAGTTTTTGGTGAAATCATCACGAATTACGAGTGCAGTATGGGATGGTGCATTATCGTGATGTAAAAACCAAGAATTGTCTTTCCACAATCTCGGCCTTTTTAGGTGGATAGCGTGACGCAAACGACGCCTAACGTTTAAATGATATTCTTTGTTGACTGTTTGGCCCGGCGGAAGGAATTCATTATGCTCAACACCACGATAATCGGAGAAGAGAAGATGTTGATGGTCGCCCAGGACGCTCTTCGTCTTCGACACGTTCACGGCCGGCTTGGAACTCACTATACCACTTGTAAACATTTTTTCGAGACATAGCCTCATCACCAAAGGCTTTCTGCGCCATCCTCAACGTATTTGCAGCAAGAAATTGATTCCGCAAACAGAATTTAATGCAAATTCAACAAATTTCGACATCGCAAAAAACGAAAAACTCACTTTTAACAGCTCACAAAACGACGCGTATCACAAACACTAATGTATATTTAGACAAGTAAATTTGACATCGATGTCACCGACAGTACTACCAACATAAAAAAAAATCTGCAAATCCTTCGACGCGCGCAGTTTAAATTCAAATGTCACCTTATTTTTTGGGCAAAGTATCTTGTCTCTAAACCAACGCCATGTATTTTTAATACAGTTCCTGCTGGAAGCATCACTTCAAACTTCTAGCACATACGGTAGCATAGATTGTGCAGCAAAGATCAAAAATTCCTTCGTCGATGGATCGGATCCTCCTCTGTAGGTGGAGTCAAAGCCAAAACTTCCAAGGGAGCTTCGTCAGACTTTACCCTGATTTGTTCATAGAAACTATGCTTGGCGTCAATCAACAAGCCAAGGTACCGTATTTTTGATTTTGATTCAACCCGCACTTACTTGATACTTATCAGTCCTTAAGGTAGCCCTTCAGAATTCGCAACAAATCTCTTAACGTCCATCCTCTCAACTTTCCACTGTGAAGTAGGAGATCGAAAGCATGGGCACAAACAATCAGCATCTTGCGTCTTAAGTGCAATTCACTGGAGATCACTGGTCGAGTAGTTCTCTAGAACTGTCCAGTTTTGTAAAGTAGGTACTTCCAGGCAAATGTCACATCGATAATGGTTCCTGCGCAGCCCCAACGGCAGAAAGTAGGTATACCTCCCGCGTAGATTATGCAAATCCTTTTCTGGCCGCCATCTTTAGGACCTGTTTTTCCGTTCTCCAAATCGTTCGACGCGCGCAGGTTAAATTCAAATGTCACCTTATTTTTTGGACCGAGTAGTATGTGTCAAAATGTTTATGCAGTAATTTATAACAAATAGTTTCAATTTGTATGTACGAGTTATGTCAAAATTTTAATGTAATATAGTACAGTATGACAATATGAATTAGTAACAATTAGTAATAGAATTTGTTTTACTTTTTATGGAAATTAAAAAAAAAAAAAAATATATATATATATATATATATATATATATATATATATATATATATATATATATATATATATATATATATACATATATATATATATATATATATATATATATATATATATATATATATATATATATATATATATATAACTTGAGTAATGACAAGGGATCGTTACTTATATCATCTATTCCAGGAGTCTAATTTTTGCTGAGGTCCCATACTGCTGGATGCAATTCATCTCTGGTTGGTGGTGAGACTGGGATCTCTTAATCTACTTCTGGAATGTTCACAGCTTCAGTAGTTGTTGGGGACTCTGTGAAAAGCATCTGTAAATATTGCAGCCATCCGTTTGTAATTTTGACTGGGTTACCTATGATTGCTCCTTATGCACTTTTGCAAAGACTTGTTTGTCGATTGAAGTCATCTCTTAATTATTTAAAATAGGCATATGCCGATCTGATTGCATGTACGGTCACGTTTCCGTCCATCTATTGGATTGTATGTGAGTGTCCGCGTAGTGTAGTGATTAGAGAGCTCGTTGCGTAAGTCGAAGGTCCCTGCTTCAAATTTAGTTAATGAGAACGAGATTTTTGTCGAGTAATTCTTCGGATGGATTATAAATTCCATCAGTTATCATACGACCTGGTTTAAAATCAGAACATATGGTAGCTAGGTGGATGAACACACGGTAAAAGCATGGTATTGACCATATAACCTTCTCGATTGCCAATATATACAATCAAGATAATGAAATACTCTAACTACCTCTAAGCGGAGACCCAGAAAGGGCTGTAGTGCTATAGCAAAAACAAAATAGGAGAGTGTTCGAGAAGCTTTCGAAGTAGATAGCCAACAATAGACCAAGTATTCTCAGTGAAGCGAGTGCTCCAAAAGTGCTGGAAATATAACATTGATGTGCACCAATTCTTTGTAGACTTAAATGAAGCCTACCACAGAATAAAATAATGTTTGACTTTGGCGTCCCCACAAAACTAGTCTGCGTGGTCAAAGTAACGATGCTAAGTACATAGCCCCAAGTCAAGGTAAATGTTAAACTAACGGACAGCGTCATAATAGATTCAAGCTTAAAACAAGGGGATGGACTTGTTCCAATGCTCTTTAATAATAGGGTAGAAAACGACATCAGATGGAACCTCTGGTAAATGTTCAAGTCCACACAATTGGTAGCATATGCTTATTACGTCAATATTATGCCACATTTAATCTCGGATGCCAAAGGAGCATTTCTGAGGCAAGCTTCTGAAGCTAACAGAATTGAGCTGCAAGCTAATGTCACGGAAAAGCTCCTTCCAAGCCCTAGCACTCACTACTGCAACGATCACATTAATTTGTATTGAAACAGGTAGAACCACCCCGAGCTAAGATACTTTTGAAATTTATGCAATTATGAATATGGTATACTCAATACACTACCAATTACAAACATACCATGTAAGTTGGGGCAGAAGTAACCGTATTTAGAACTACAACAACAGCAGCCATAGTGGCAGACAACTAGTCTACAAAATGAGGAACACCTTGAAGCGAAAAAAATCGACTTCAAAACTACGTACACGCACAAAAGCAATCAAACAATAATAAATCTAGGCGTGCAATTTAATTGACTGGCTCGTTAAAGCGGCTGAAGAGTATTGACTGCAAAATTAAGTATTGTGTTGGACTGTATCATATGGAGATAATTTTTCCTCTTCATAACGGTAGTTCAAGTGAAACTACAATTAGTTAGAACAGAGACAATATTGGTTGCAGTGAAAGATAAAGAAAGAAAGATGTTGGCACGTTGCGTACAGTACGGATGACATCTACACGAAGAAGAAGTCTCATCTTTCTCGTTCAGATCACTGAAAGACATAACTTGAAATTTGTGTCAAACACACCATTTATCCCTGCCCATGATGCAACAAGCTAGCCCGGGAAATTAGTCATGGAAATTGGACGACCATAAATTGTAAGCAATTATCTCTAATTATCGAGCCGTGTTTAGCAGCCTGGGACAGTAGCCCTTACTAACGCACCATGGAATCCTGAGTTGAATGTAGTGCCAGAGCAGTTTTGATGACCTTGTTTGATACAATATAGACAATATTGATGCTAGTCTAGCTTCTGATACATCAAAACATGGTAAGTCTGACTTATAGCTTTTGTGCGGGCATGGGTATTTTCATTCTTACCTGCACCAAACTGGTAATTCATGACCTCCCGTAGGTAAATGTCGCCCAGGAGAGGAAGAGAATGCCTGCCATATAGTTTTTGTGTGCATAAAATGGAGCAGGCTACGAAAGGACCTCTACAGGGAGACGGGAGAGCTCAACCCGGATAATATAGTGCGGCGATGCTCGAATCGGTTGACAAATGGAACCACGTGGCCCACTATGTTCAGACATCCCTAAAAGATAAAAGGGACTCACAGCAGCCAGGGGCGTTGGGGCTCTTCTCCTACCACTAGAAGAGGGAGCTCCTAGCTTGAAGGCACCTCATGGCGTAGCAAAAGGAGGCCTGGCCCGAAGTGATGTGTCAAACAGTTTCAGGCTGGGTTCCCGGGTTGACAGGGGAGGCTTGGGTGGGTAGTCTAGTTGCCTTCTTGCAAGCATGGGAGTTCCACACTCTGTGCGTGAATAACATTTACCTCACCACAAAAAAAAAATGCATCAAACGAGCGATCAACATCATCAGCATGGAAGTAAATATAAATAAATATTAGCAAGTTAAAGACAATTGACGTTTCGATTATGCACTGCTACCAACGTTAAAAATAAAACAGAAACCAGCTAAAACAAGTTGGGTAGACAGACCTATGCTCATGTCAGAAGGGTTTTGTACTCAACTTACAAAATGCCGTAACCAGCAACGAATAAAATTAAGAAACACGTCATGTTCGAGGATCATACTATTATTAACTAAGTTGAAAGAATTTTTTAATTCTGAGGTATTTGTTAAAGTTATACACATAAATATCTCGCTTGATAATTTTTCAGATTTTTTTAGATCACGGGTGTCCATTTACGAGGGAGAAAACACATTTTTCATGTATTTCCCCCCTCTGTGCCCCCACTGAAGCAAAAACGGTCAGTTTAAGAACTGTTTTGAAAAGCTCTCATAGAGAACTTTCATTTGATACTCATATCGGCTACCTTTCATGAAATTTTTTTCAGGGGCCACTCCTCTGTACTGTAAGCATCGATTCATGGCCTATTTTTTCGAATTCTAGAATGGCTACAAAGCCCTTTTGCTAGGAGCTCTCTTCTGCCTCTTCGACTTGTTTCAATCATATGTACTCATCCTCATGGTATCTATCATTCCTGAAATTTTCATGCAAATGCTAGCAAAGCTGGAGTGTCTAGGTCGGTAAAAAACGCATATGGCTACATAGCCATATGTTTCCATAGTAATACAGGGCACATTGTTCCATAGTAATACAGGAAAATTCAAATCGCTATAACTTCGTTAAATACTATTCGATCTTTATGAAACTTTCAGAAAAGATTAATCTTATAAATAGTCATCGGTTCGCAAAACTTTATTGAATTTAAGGGTACCATTTAGATTTTACTCAACAAAACATAAAATCGATAAATCATACTATTACTAACAAAGTTGAGTGAATTTCGACTTTTCATGTATTTGCTGTTGTTGTGTTCATGAAGGCCTACATTCATGATTTTTTTCAGATTTTTCGGATGGAAGGTGTCCAATCGCGAGGGGGGGTACGCGAAAAGTTCGTACATTTCCCCTTCCCCTGCCCCCCTCGGTACTTATAAGGCAATTTTAAGACCTGTTTTGAAAAGATCTCATTGAGACCTTTCCAATGACATCCTACTCGACTACCAATGGTGAAAATTTTTTTTTGAGGGGTCAACTCCCTATATGGGGAGACCCCCCTTAAACCCCTTTGAAAAATTTTTTCACCCTTGAACTTTCAAGAAGTCACCACTTCTGACCTTTCCACAAAGTTTCATGGCTGTAGCTTCTATAGTTTCGGAGAAAAAGTGCTGTGACATACAGACGGACGGACGGACGGACGGACGGACAGACGGACACAGGTCGTGATTGCAATAGGGTTTTGTATTTTAGTACAAAACCCTAATAAAAAAGGAAAAAAGCTCGCAGTGAACATGTATGTCCACCTTTGTTATGGACCAAAAAATGTATGAGTTACGAATAGTCGAAGATATGAAAGTCCCATGGTGGTGCTAGAATCCATAATCCCAGAAAATTTGTGGCTGACTTCACTGAAGGGTTTTTTTAATGGATCTGGGATCCCATCCGAGGCTAAAACGTATCTAACTATGGAGAAGAAGCTTGTCTTCTGTTTGGAAGCCCGAGTTGTCAGGAAGAATTGATTGGAATTTGGAGCGCAAGAATAATATCTTACAAGCCATTAGCAATTCTCGCGAAATCTAGAAGTTGGCAGTGACGGAGGGAAACATTTGGCTAAGCTTTCGTTTTATTTTCTCCATTAGTTTTTCGGAAAATAATGGTTATGATTCCAAAAGGGTACGCCTGAAAAAGTTACGTTTGATTTGTTCTGATATTTATGCTGCTTGCGAAAGTCAACCAAGCAGTAAATGGAGCACGAAAATCCAACCGTGGTCAGTAAGACATCAAGCGGTTAGCAATTTTGGCAGAACTTACCTTCTGGAACTGTGGAATTGTAAAAAGTAATAAGTGCAGCAAGAACGACAATTAGTGGGAAGTTTACCTGGGGCCCCTGTTGACAAGAGCTGAGGGTTAATTTTAGTTTTGAATGTTTTTGTATCTTTAGGAAACAATTTCTTCTATTGTCGATTACTTTTACAAAATACCATAATTATAAAACTAAAGAGGTAGCATTGTTTTATATTAATGATTGCTCAAAAAATTGTAAACTTAGTCCGAGAGTGCTGTTAGTAAATATGTGGCTCATACTTCATGCCCAAAAATAGAAAAAAAGGTACGAAGGTTCCTATTTCAGCTCCTGGTTAACGAAAATTAATTATTGTGATGGCAATTTCCGCTTGGTGATTTTTAGGGTTTTGTACTAAAATACAAAACCCTATTGCAATCACGACCTGTGTCCGTCTGTCCGTCCGTCCGTCCGTCCGTCCGTCCGTCCGTCTGTATGTCACAGCACTTTTTCTCCGAAACTATAGAAGCTACAGCCATGAAACTTTGTGGAAAGGTCAGAAGTGATGACCTCTTGAAAGTTCAATGGTGGGACAAATTTTCAAAGGGGTTTAAGGGGGGTTTCCCCATATAGGGAGGTGACCCCCCAAAAAAAAATTTTCACCATTGGTAGTCGAGTAGGGTGTCATTGGAAAGGTCTTAACGAGATCTTTTCAAAACAAGTCTTAAAATTGCCTTACAAGTACCGGGGGGCAGGGGAAGGGGAAATGTACGAACTTTTCGCGTACCCCCCCTCGCGATTGGACACCTTCCATCCGAAAAATCTGAAAAAATCATGGATGTAGGCCTTAATGAGTACAACAACAACAAATACACGAGAAGTCGAAATTCACTCAACTTTGTTAGTAATAGTATGATTTATTGATTTTATGTTTTCTTGAATAAAATCTAAACGGTACCCTTAAATTCAATCAAATTTAGCACACAGATGACTATTTAGAGGGTTGATCTTTTCTGAAAGTTTCATAAAGATCGAATAATATCTAACGAAGTTATAGCGATTTGAATTTTCCTGCATTACTATGGAGCCATATGCGCTATGGAGCCATATGCGCTTTTTACCGACTTAAAAACTACAGCTTTGCTAGGATTCGCATGAAAATTTCAGGAATGATAGGTATCATGAAGATGAGTATATACAATTGAAACAAGTCGAAGAGGCAGGAGAGAGCTCCTAGCAAAAGGGCGTTGTAACCATTCAAAGATTCTAAAAAACAGGCCATGAATCAATGATTACAGTACAGAGGAGTGGCCCCTGAAAAAAAATTTAATGAAAGGTAGCCGATATGAGTATCAACTGAAAGTTCTCTATGAGAGCTTTTCAAAACAGTTCTTAAACTGACAGTTTGTGCTTCTGTGGGGCAGAGGGGGGGGGGGGGGGGGGAACATGAAAAATGTGTTTGCTCCCGCGCGAATGGATACCCGTGATCTTAAAAAATCTGAAATAATTATCAAGGGAGATATTTGTGGGTATAACTATAACAAATACCTCAGAAGTCAAAATTCTTTCAACTTTGCTAATAATAGTATGATCCTCGAACATGACATGTTTCTTGATTTTATTCGTTACTGGTTACTGCATTTTGTAAGTTGAGTACAAAACCCTTCTGACATGAGCATAGGTCTGTCTACCCAACTTGTTTTTCCTTGCTTTATCATTGATGCTTATAGAAGTTACCTGCAGTGAGCCAATATGTCGCTCGCTGGCTCAAGGGGAGCAGGGTAAACGGGTAGCGTCAGGCTCATCTTTGATGAACTAACCACGACCAAGGCGCCCCAATCGGAGCCCCCTCCATCGAAGACGGAGCGAAAACTTAATTCATAATTCTAACGACGAAGAACACTCCAGTTCGACAAAAACTAATGCTAGAAGACGAATACGATACAACCATGAGCTGTATGAAATTTTTGTCGAGCCTGAGGTCTCAACAATTCTCAGACTGCGGAATCTGCAATGGGCTCGACACATAAATCGTATCGACGAACAACTGATAAACAAAAAGGCATTCGTTGGGAGAACTGAAGGCTGGAGACCAGTGGCGAAACCAAGGAAACGCTGGTCTGACTCGGTGAGCGAAGGCAGTTCATCGCTGCTCAGATTTTCAAATCGGACGACGTGGTCAATGGACCGAGACAGTTGGAGGCGCTATTTGCAGGAAGAGAAGTCCCAAGAGGGGCTGTGGTGCTACGATGAAGAAGAAGACGATAACCTTGGAAATGTAGATAGCTTTGCTTATCTTGGAGCAAACCTGAATAGAAGGAGTGCCAAAAAGGATGAAATTGAGCCGGAGGAATGCCGTAAATAAAGTATATTACTCTTTACTTGCCATTCAAGGGTCCAGAGCTAAACATAGGCCGAATGAGCTTAATATTGACAAATTACTAGTCAAACCTAAGCTAAGTGAAATTCGAGTTTTAAGGTGTTTGTTATAACTGGAAATTCACTTAACTTTCTAGTAGCATTTATAAATATAACATTTTACTCAGTATATGCGTGTGGATACCCTGGAATTCATTGAAATTTGGTATTAAGGTATTTCCATAAAAGTTCTTTACGCTCTGTACTTTTCAATGAATATATCATTGTTTTTTTTTTGGTGTTGTTATTAGCACTACAGCCCCTTTCGGGCCTTCGCTTAGAAATAGTTAGAGTATCTCATTATCTTGATCGAGTATGTCGGCACTCAATAAGGTGATATGGTCAGTAACACGCTTTGGCCATATATTCATCCAGCCAGTTGCGATACGTTCTGATTTTATACCAGTGAGTATCAAAACTGAACGAGTTTATAGTCCGTTTGAAGAATCAGTAAACAAATCTCGTTATCACCAACGGGATTAGAACTAGTGATTTTCGGCTTTTGCAATGAGCATTCTAACTAATGCAGTACGTGGACTATGCAAGGAAGGCCAAAGCCATGATAGTAACCATTATTCGAAGTGTAAAATCACTTTCCGAGTCAAAAACTTAGCTGTGACTGAGTTTTGATAAAAAGGTTGATTGACTGAACTATTTGAGTAAACTGCTCAATCATCTAGAGCCTGCCTTAATCCTATTTCCATTTAAGGGTAAGGCTCAAGCTGATTCAAATTTTGTCTTCTTCTGAATGGCACCAGTATTGCTACACTGTCACGATGGCGCTTTGCAGGCGGATATGTTCTGACAGCTGTATGAGGTCGTGCTATGATGGGTTCCCACGTAATGGTTTTTCTTTTTTCGGGTGTAGAAGCTATTCGCTTCGTTACGGAGTCTGACGGAGCTTCGGTTTGCTGGGTAGTGGCGACGGTAATGAAGGCTGGCTTCAGTCGTTCGGTGGAGACGTTGATTTGTCTACCTTCGATGTCAATCGTAAACAGTTCATCTGAAATTCGTTTGATCACTTTGTGTGGTCCTGAATACAGTTAACATAGCGATTTCCTTATGGCGTCAACTCTCAAGGAGACGGATGTACATGAATTTAATTGATGATGTACGAAGGTCGTTCGATCATTGCAGTGGTTAATTGGAACAGGACACAATTCACGCATCTGCTGTTTTAACATGGATCCAAAAGCATGTGGATCGAACAGATTGTCATCGCTCACAAAGGATTTGCCAGGAAGTGTTAAAAATGTTCCGTAAACGAGCTCCGAGTATCTTGCACCTAGATCTTCCTTGTATGAGTTTCGGAGTCCTAGGAGAACGGTCGGCAGGATGCGAGGCCAGTTGGGATTCTGCTTATGGCACATGATGGTGGCTTTCCATATCCGATGCTATCGCTCAACCAATCCATTAGATGCTGGGTGATACGGCGATGTTCGAGTACGATTACATCCCAAAAGTTTGGAAAGAGAAGAGGAAAGCGGGGACTCAAATTGAGTTCCTTGGTCAGTTGTGATTATGTGCGGCGCTCCAAATCTCGATACAAAGTTAGTGCAAAATGCACATCCACCAGTTTCAGCTGTTTGGTCGCATATAAGAACTGCTTCTGGCCAGCCTGTAAATCGGTCAACCATCGTTATGCAGTAGCGATAACCGTTGGCTATTATCAGTGGTCCGATGATATCAGGGTCATTTGCTGGAATTGTTTGTCCGGTATCGAAAACTGCTGGATATTGTTCCTTGAATGCCTTCCAATCTTTGGTCTTTGACATGGTATACAAGTGCGTGTGTAGGCTCGAATATCTTTCTTCATGTCAGGCCAAACAAACTATCTTAGTACAGTTCATCGTGCGGGCTCCAGGGTGCGAGCATCTGTGGAAGGTGTTCATAACTCGATTACGTAGAGCTGATGGTGTGTATGGCCGAATATTGTTCGTCGACGTATCACAATATAAACTTCCATATTCTTCTATACGTAGTTGATGCAGCTTAAAAATTGAATCGTTTCCATAGAGAAATGATTGAAGTGCAGTGTCGTTACGTTGTTTATCAATCAGCTCGTAGGTGGTCAATGAAGATGGCCAGTTGATCGCTTTGATTCTTGATAGCGTCTCTGCTACAACATTTTCCTCTCCATGAACGTGGACGATTCGGGTACTAAATTCGGATATAAAATTGAAGTGCCTGATTTGTCTCGGCGAAGATTTTGCTGTTTTTTGACTGAACGCCTACATCAACGGTTTGTGGTCCGTTTTGATAACAAACTGGGTGCCTTTGAGCCAGTGTTGAAAGTGTTTTAAACTGCTATAAGTAGCCAACAGCTCTCGGTCGTAAAAGCTGTACCTTAGTTCAGCGTGATTCAGTTTTCGTTGAAAGTAAGCTAATGATAGCCAACTGCCATTTACTTTTTGCTCTAATACTGATCCGATTGCAAAATCAGATGGGTTGGTAGCAAGTCGTAATGGCATCAATAGGAAAAAATGTCCCAGCAATGTCTCCTTTTCAAGGCTTTCCTTACAATCGTTAAAGGCTTTTATGGTTTCGGGTGACCATTGAATTACGTATTTTTTTACGTTGCCGAGATATTGATGGAGCGGTGCTTGTAGGTATACAGCATTACAGACGAATCTTCCGTAAAAATTTAATTTGCCCTGGAAACAACGTAGTTGTGTTACTGTTGATGGTAATTGAAAATCACGTATGGCTTGAATTCGCGAATCAGGTGGCGAGATGGCATGTTTATTTATTTTGTGTCCCAGGTACTCAATTTTTTCGACGCCAAAGACACATTTTGCAACGTTGATTATCACCCCGGAAGTTTTTGATCGTTCAAATGCAATACGAAGATGGTCCATATGTTTTTCGATTGAATCAGATGATACAAGAATGTCATCTAGATAACAGGCACAAAAATCCAATCCACGCAGCACTTCGTCAACAAACCGTTGAAAGGTTTGGGCGGCATTCCGGAGGCCAAAGGTCATTACCGTAAATTCAAATAGGCCTAACAGTGTTGTCACTGCTATCTTTGGGACATCCTTATCAGCAACTGAAATCTGATAGTATGCTCGAAGCAAGTCTATTTTAGAAAATATACATTTTTCTGTGAGATCTGATGTAATGTCCAGAGTGTGTCGCATGGGATAGCGATCGGGTATGGTAATTGCGTTAGTTTACGATAATCTCCGCATGGGCGCCAGGAACTTTCCTTCTTGGGCACAAGATGCAAAGGGCTAGCCCATGGGCTGTTCGATGGGCGGCAATAGTTCTTATCCATCATGTGCTGGAACTCTGTTTTAGCTATTTTCAGCTTCCCTGGTGGTAGTCGTCTCGGGCGTTCTGCTACCAGGGGGGAAGTAGTGATGATATGGTGTCGTACAGAGCACTGTGTAGTGTTCGCTAGAGCAGGATTCGCTACTTCTGGGAATGATTTCAGTAATGTGTGGAACGGCGATTCTTCGATCAATGTAGAGATAGATCCTGTGGGTGAAATTGATACGGTTGTTGCTGTTGTAAGTTTCGTTTTCGAGTCTACAAGACGTCTGTTTGTAATATCTGTAGAGAGGTCATGTTCTTTTAGAAAATCAGCACCTATAATTGGCTGTGCAACGTCTGCTGCTATAAATGGCCACGTAAATTGACGACGCAAATTGAGATTTAATGCAAGCAACTTTTCACCATATGTGTCGATCGTAAATTTATTTGTCGCGTAAAGCTTAAATTTTGTTTTTGTGTCGTTTTTAACTGATGTAAGTCGAGGAATGACTGACACCTCTGCACCTGTGTCGATTCGAAACTTAAGTTGTGTTTGCTAGTGACAAAAAGACGGTTTATTGCGGATTGACTGCGAGCCGTCTCTACAAGCAGAGCTCCTAGGCGTTTTCCGACATCGATGGGGCCTGAAAGTTACATTGTTTGGTACAATGTCGAACGGCTATTCCAAATTTTTGATGATAGGAGCAGATTTTTCTTTCGTTTTCTCGATTACGAGAACGGCTTTGACTTCTGAGGTGTCGTGGTGATGTGAAGCGTCGAGCAGGTGGTATTCGTTATTGTTGGATTGATGCTTTTAATTCTGCAATCTATGCAACTAAATCTGGAGTATTGGTCAAAATTCCTTTTGATATTTGACAATCTGAGAGTTCACAAATTTCGCTAGGCCTTTTGACATCTAGAATTTTGTCAGCCATTTCTGCGAGGCGAGAAGATCCGTTGTTTCCGTGATGGGGAGAATCGATTGTACATCCGCGGGCAGCCGTTGTACCCAAAGTGATTTCAAAAATGATTCACTTGCCTTGTTTTTTGCAGCCAAACTTATGCATCGTGGCAATTGTGATAGCTTACTTTCACCTAATTCCATGCCGATGAGAAGAGCTCGAACTTGAGCCTCTTCGGATGGCGTGTAAATATTGATCAATCTTGTTTTCAGCGCTTCATATTTGCCCTTTTCCGACAGTTTCTCCACGATGTCCGCTATAGCGTCCAAGCAGGTACAATCAAGTTCGCTGACGATCTTGTCTAACATGGCGAAGTCTGAGCTTATTCTGCACCCTCGCAATTGCGCCTCAACGCGGGCGAACCACAGCGTTGGT
Source organism: Odontomyia ornata (assembly GCA_963969285.1). Classification (NCBI taxonomy): domain Eukaryota; kingdom Metazoa; phylum Arthropoda; class Insecta; order Diptera; family Stratiomyidae; genus Odontomyia; species Odontomyia ornata. The sequence goes on along the minus strand of OZ017740.1, from coordinate 81,735,494 downwards.
CGAGTTGTCCAAAATGGTGGTACGCGAATATTTGCGATGTCGTTTTTGCTAACCGGTGGCTTCTGTATGATTTTGGTGTCAGTTGCGGCTCCTGTGGTGGGCTTTGTTCCAGTAAATTTCGGTTTTAGTGGCTTTTGTATTTTCTGCCTCTGGCTTTTTAGTTGTATCACGTGCAGGTTTTCCTTTAGCAGACATCACGTCGGGTGGTCACCAATGTGATGCAAAAGCAATAGTTTTTGTTAAAAACGTTTATTTGCACTACATATAACCACACAACAAATAGATAGTATACACAGCAAATTCTTTGCTTCGCAGTTGTGACGCTACGATGCTTCACATGTGTCTCTTTTCTTTCAACTGCAATCTTAACTCGAATAACTATCTGTCAAATGGGATACGCTACAAGTCCTATTTTTTAGCGTCAGTTGTTAATCATCGAAAGTGCTACTTGTACGATATCCTACAGTATTTTTTCGTATTTTGCACAACTTTTTCCAATTTCAGGCACAATTACCAAAATTTCATCTGCTATAAGTGTGTACATTAGTAATGAGAGAACCCTTTCTCACCTGGCGCATACTCACTTGTGATTTTTCTTTTGATCATCCATTATGTTACAGTCTTCTAAGATAGTTTCAATTTTTTTTGTTGGTTGGAATATGCTGTTCAGAATCATCACTGATGCCTCGGTGGATTAGTTTGATTTTATATCACAGAAGCCGGATCACGAGCGCATTTTCGCATAATCGGTGAATTCCCACCTACAGTTATTTGACTTAAGCACATCCCTCCGATATCTTCCAGCAATTGTACACACTTGAAATTCCTGCATAAAATTTCAATGGCAATTCATTTACACCTCGACTTCCTTGCTCTTGTTATTATTTATTCACCGGCTCTGATTTATGGCTGCCACATGCAAATAGCTGATTAAGTGCGAAATTTCGCACAACATGTGCTCAATTCATAAAAGATATAATAATTTAATAGGATATTTGGAAAATTTATAATTAAAACTTTTAATTGATCCACTTATCGGTATCGGTCCATTTACACCAAATAGGAGTGTAACATTGTCACACTCCGTTCATTTGCTGCAAAGGTGGAAATAAGTGAATCGTAAAAATGAGAATTTCGATTGAAACGTCGTAGCATAGTTGCAACGATTGTCGCCAAACATGCCAATTTCATGAACAGATGAATTCCAATCGAAATTCAACGCGGGGGCTACTGGCAAGGACCAAGGACCTTTCCATTCATCGGCGAGTGACAAAGTTTTCAAACTGAAATGTATAGAGGAAGCATATGGTGTTCACTGTTTTGGTTGCTGGCAATTTTGAAATCCCATTCAACTTTTCCGAAACTGAACTTTGATTGCTTCGAGTTTTAAATGGTTTCCTCCCGGCGGTGCTCGATGATGTTGTATAGTTGTATGAAGTTCATTATTATCCGGCGTATTTTGATGTTGCAAGAAACTACTTGACACCTTATTGTGAATACTATACGACTGTTTGGTTGAAAAATGTGAACTTGTATAAAGAGGTAGAGATAGAAAGAGCTCAAGTAGCTTTCACTTAATCCCTTTCAATCACAGGGGAGATTTTTACATTCGATGGAGCATTTTAATATTATATAAACAGACAAAAGTGGATACTTTATTTCATCTGGAGAGACAACTCTATAACTGAGTGAGACAAAAACTCAACAACAATCAAAATCTTAACATCATATGACTTCAAAGCAATGGATTAAGAAAGCTATGTTCACCTTGTGATGATGAAAATGGTAGCCAATGGTACCAAATGACAAATATCGGACTAATGACCAAAAAGGTACCTATTTATCGTAGTTAGAAATGCTTTCATTGACCATTTGGTAGTAAATGGTCTCGAGGTCTTAAATTGAGCTTATAGATTCCCCAATGATGGGAGATTATATTCCAATAACTAAAAATACACCTACAGCTCATGCCCTAAATTCTACGTACACCGACTTCATGGTGATCACCGATAATTTTTAACTTTTTGTAAAAGCCCCCACATAAGAGGACAAAGCGAGTCTTCCGCGCCAGGTAACAGAATCGAGAGTAATGACCAGGTGGCCAAAATTGAGGTTCGATGAGGGGCTAACTTTCTGCTCCTGAAAATCCCTACATTGTCCAGAAAGCTGCAATAGAGCCTAGGAACGGATTACACCAATTAAAATGACCCCGTAGCCCGAAATAGCACGATTGTATTGGCTCCCGGAATGTTAGATAACTGACAAGACCTGGCAAAGTTAAGGAACATTTGCAACAGACCAGTCAATATAAATTAAACATTCTGGTAATTTTGGACATTAACTGAACCGGAAGCGATTTTCAAGATATGAGATCGCACATAATACTCAAAAGTGGGGAAGCCAGCTGATAAGGGAGCGTTCAGAGTGGCCTTTATTGTGAATAGGCAGTTCAAATTGCACGTTACTGATTCAGAGACATTCAATGGAGGCATGTGTGTGATCTGTAGACACCTGCATAAAGAAAAAAAACCAATAAAGAAAGGAAACGTTCTATATACAGGGTGCGTACGGCATTTGAGGAAAACTTGAGAGTAAAATTAATTAGCTTGTATTTTTAACAAAACTTAATGAAATTTCGGGAATTTTTTCTACAACATTAAATTAATATATTAGCCATATATTAATATAATAGCCATTATTCAATATATTAGCCATTATTCAATAAAATCGCCATTAGCAGCAGTAGCCTTTTCGATCCGGGTCCGGAAACGATTACATGCCCGAATCAAATGCTCCTTGTTCATATTGACCATAACGGCATTAATAACAGTCTTCAGCCAAGAAGTGGTATTATGAGGACGTTTATTGGTCACACGCTTAACTACGCCCCATACGTAATAATCCAAGGGATTAAGGTCTGGGGAGCTAGGTGGCTATAGGTTCGGTGTTATGTGGTCATGAAAATGTTCGGCCGTTCAATCTTGTGTCGCCATCGCTTTATGTGAAGGAGCAGAGTCTTGTTGAAAAATGTATGGTCTACCTCCGCTTACATTGTCTATCCAGGGTTTCACTACCGTCTCCAAAACCTTGATGTATTCAGCAGAGTTTACTCAAAGTCTTTGATTAAAGGAGGTTGGTGGCATAACATGTCCTTCGTTGCTGAAAACACATAAAACCATAACAGTGGCTGGAAATCTTCCATTACAACAGGAACCTCCGTGGAATTTAAACAAAGTCATCTGTCATTTCTGCGATTGGTCTTTTGATCATGGTCAACATTTTTTTCGACGAAAAAAAACCATAATATTTTGGGCGTCTCAGGGTGTTTGATTTTGTTTGAAAGACGTTTTGATCGGAGAACTCTCTGTTCCCGTATTCGTTCTGACATGAACTGTCCTCTTCGTATCACGTAAGACTTAGACTTATACCGTAGGTCTTCGTGGACAACTCTACGAATAAGGCGCTCAGAAACATGAAGCTCACTCGCAAGGACCCTCATTGATTTTGAAGTGTCCTCGTCTATTGCTCTAAAAATTCTACAGACCAGACAGTATCAGAACGTTTTTCGTGCTTTTTGCGTTTTGCAACCGATTCTGTATCGCCCCCTGATGCTTCCAATTCACGGCGAACGTTATGCACGCATGAACGGGCGCAACTAAGAAAATTAAAGCTTTCTAAATATGTATGGTTTGCACAATAGCGACGATGACAGCATGTCTCTTCATTTCTTGAGTGATGTTGTAGTCCGCCATTTCTTATCTGAAAAGGGAAAAAAAATTAAAAAACAAAATTCGCAAAGTTATAGTCACATTTATGCTTGTCCTCAAATATCGTACGCACCCTGTATAATCACCTAGAAAGACTAGTCGACTCGTTGCCTACATACGATACAAAAATAATTCTGGGTGATTTCAACGCTAGGGTTGACAATGAGCGATCTCATCAGGAAACAACTGGAGGGTATAGCCTCAATGATTAAACAAATGGCAGTGGTTGGCATCTGATTGACTTTTTCTGAAGCAGAAGTCTAGTAATATGTCTGACTTACTTTCCACTTCGTTGCATACATAAAACGATTCGGGTATCACCGGGTTGCAATTTACTAGATCAATGTAATGAACCTCTAATTTACTTAACCCTTTGTTTCATCTTGTTGCAAATTTGCTACATTTTGTTGATCACCCTATTAGTACTTAAGCATTTAACGTTTTGAAGTTCTTTCATGGTGTAGCATCTTTGCTACATATCACTGAGTAAAGTTGACCGCATTCCAGTGGAATAGGATAGGTGATCATGTTCCCCAGTTCATTATAACGGGAAGCTTGCCTGAGCACGTTCGCGTATGGTATTCAAGTTGTAAAAAGTTGAATTTGGTGCATTAATTACACAAATAGTAACGAAAATAATAAGAGAATTAATAAAAGGAATCAGAAGGTAAGCTAACTATGTTTTGGAAAACTTTTTATTTGTAGTTTGTGTATCTGGTGCCTCTAAATAATATTGTTGCTAATTTGCAACACCATGGAATAGAGGTAGGATAGTTTTTTCTCAAAGACGAGAATAAATGTTTTTGTTTTGATTCCTTTGTTGCCAGTTTTAGGACAAAATGTATATTTTGCTTTTGATTTTTGTCAGATATGTCGTGGAGAAAAAAAAGGTCCCAAAGAAAAATTGACAGATACTGAACTGGAGGACATTTTGCAACATATGTGCGACAGCGAAGATGATTTGGATGAGCGTTCGGACTTTTCGGATACGGATAGTATTGAAGATTCAAATTAAATCCCAGTTGATGAGAGGGAGGGTGTCCTGTGGAATGACGCAGAAGACATCGAAGAGGAAACTGATGGAGTTGGTAAGCATGACGACACTATTTCAGATCATTTTTCTACAAGTGCAACAGAAAAAACTATTCCGAAGTTGAAACTTAATGCTCAAGACGTTTTGTGGCGTAAGAAAACTCTTCAAATTGGCAAGAATAGTATTAGTTTCAAGGGTAATTCAGATCTTCCGAGTGAAGTTATGCAGTTAGAGACACCGTTTGATTTTTTCAAGTACTACCTCACTGATAGTATACTAAATTGCATAACTGAACAAACGAATCTCTACTCAGTTCAGAAAAATCCGAATAAAAAAAGCAACGTTTCTATTGAAAATGTACAAAAATTTTTGGGAATAATAATTTTTAAGTCAATCAACAACCCTCCAAGAACTCGTTGCTTTTGGAGGCATGATACTGGTACTGCAAATGTTCGCAATACCATGACAGTAAACGAATTTGAACGTCTCAAATCTGCTTTGCATTTCAACGATAACAGCACCATGCTTCAGAAACAAGACCCAAAATTTGACATCCTACATAAATTGCGACCGTTCATCACAGAATCAAAAAATCGATTTGCGTCAGTGCCAATGACAAGCAAACTTTCAATCGACGAACAAATATGTTCCCCTAAATGCAAGCACCAGTTAAAGCAGTACAATCCAATGAAACCGCATAAGTGGGTGTTTAAACTTTTCATACGGTGCGACAGAACAGGATTGCTTATGGCTTCGAAGTATATAATGGGGCTACTAACTGGTTTACTCGTTTAGTCCCAGGCGAATCAGATTTAGGAGCCAGTAGGAACATTGTAGTTCGACTGGCAAGAAACATACCGCGGAATTTAAACTACCAACTTTACTGCGACAATTATTATATATCGCTTCAACTCTTCGTACATCTGACCAACCAAGGAATTTATATGTTGGGTGCTATCCACCAGAAAAGAATACCCAATAACCCGCTTACTCCTGAAAAGGTATTCAAACAAGTTGGGTAAACAGACCTACGCTCATGTCAGAAGGGTTTTGTATTCAATTTTCAAAATGCAGTCACCAGATTGAATAAAGTCAAGAAGCATGTCAATGACGATTTTACTGGAGAAACTATGAAATTCGAAGATCATACTATTATTAACAAAGCTGAACGAATTTCGACTTCTGAGGTTTTTGTTATTGCTATACTCATAAATATCTCCCTTAATAATTATTTCAGATGTCCATTCGCAAGGGAGGAAACACATTTTTCATGTATTTCCCCCCTGTGCCCCACTGAAGCAAAAACTGACAGTTTAAGAACTGTTTTGAAAAGCTACCATGGGAACCTTCATTTCATACTCATATCGGCTACGTTTGATGAATTTTTTTCAGGAGCCACTCTCCTGTACTGTTACCATCGATTAATGGCCAATTTTTCCGAATCCTAGAGTTGTTACAAAGCCCTTTTGCTAGGAACTCTCTCCCGCCTCCTTGACTTGTTTCACTTATGAGTATTAATTGTAGGTACTCATCTTCAGTTATTCATTAAATTGAATCAAGTGTTCAAAGCATGGACCTTAAACGTTGAAGTTGGGAAAAAATAACTCAAAATTATTCAATCTTCGCATTTAAAACAGCCACTATTTTGTTTTACGATTACTGATACCACTAGCTGAACCGATTCTCAAAGATATTCATGACACCTATCTTTCCTGATTTTTTCATGCAAATCCTAGCAAAACTGTAGTGTCTGAGTCGGTAAAAAGCGCATCTTGTTCCATAGCCATATGTTGCCATAGTAATACATGCAGCGCATATTGTTCCATAGTAATACAGGAAAATTCAAACCGCTATAACTTCGCTAAATATGATTCAAACTTTATGAAACTTGCAGAGTTAATCAATCTTATAAATAGTCATCTGCGTACTGAATTTTATTGAATTTAAGGGAACCATTAAGATTTTATTCAAGAAAACATAAAATCGATAAATCATACTATTACTAACAAAGTTGAGTGAATTGCAACTTCTTACGTATTTGTTGTTGTTGTACTCATTAAGGCCTACATTCCTGATTTTTTTCAAATTTTTCGGATCACAGGTGTCCAATCGCGAGGGGGGGGACACAAATTTCTCGTGTATTTCGCCTCCCTGTGCGCCCCTCGAAGCAAACTTTGCCAAACTAAGACCTGTTTTGAAAAGTTCTCATGAAGACCTTTCATTTGATACCCATATCGGCTACCTTCAATGAAATTTTTTTTCGGGGGGTCACTCCCCTACATGGGGAGACCCCCCTTAAATACCTTATAAAATTTTTTTGTAGTTGAACTTTGAAGAGAGCACCACTTTACACCTACATACAAAATTTGATGCTTCTAGCTAAAGTAGTTTTCGAGAAAAACTGCTGTGACACACGGACGGACGGACGGACGGACAGACAGACAGACGGACAGACGGACAGACAGGACGCGATTTTAGAAGGGTTTTGTAAAATTATTTTACAAAACCCTAAAAAGAGCTTCGAGGAACTTGTGAAGAATTTATGGCAAATATTCAAGGCATTGATTTATGGTTAGTATCCTGGAATGACAACAAAACAGTAAGACTAATTTTTTCTTGCTATGGCAAGCTGCCAACTCATAATGTCATGCGATTCGACAAAAAGCAATGCCAAAAAATTAACGTCTCATGCCCTAATGTCATTCAAGAATACAATAGACACATGGGGGGCGTTGATTTGCTCGATAGCCATATTGGTAGATACAAGATTCCTCTTCGTTTTAAAAAGTGGTATTTACGACTATTTTTTCATCTTGTGGACGTTGCGATTGTTAATGCATTTTTACTGCATCAAAGAGTAGCCAAGTCAAAAAACAAACAATGTTCTAAAACGCAGTGGGAATTCAGGCTTGAGATTGCAGAGACACTTTGTCTAATTAACAGCTCAAAAGAAAAGAAGCGTGGAAGGCCTTCATTTAGCCAATTGCAACGTGAAATTGAAGCAAAGAAACATAAGGGGCCTGCAGCACATCTATCTCCCAAGAATGTTAGGATGGATGCTCATTGGATAAAATACGAAACGACCCGTCAAAGATGTAAGCTGCCTCAATGTAAAGGTTTCTCTCATTTCAAGTGTGAAAAATGAGCGGTTCACTTATGTTTCACGAAAGACAAAAACTGTTTTCATGATTTTCATCTGAATTAGTTTACACCCATAATTTCATAGTGTAGCGAATTTGCAACAAAGGGTATTTCAATAACAATAATGAAAAAAAATATTTGCTTCTCAGAAATGTGTCCTTTACTTCTTTATTATAATAATCCATGATTACATGTAATTTTATTTTTATTTTTTAATAACTCATGAAATGAAGGGTTAACATCAATTATTACCTACAAAATAATTAACATTGTCATCGCTCTTAGGATTTCCTTATAATTAGGTCATTAAACTAATAAAAAAGAAAACCAGTAAAAAACATCATCATGACAAAACGAAGCAACCTTGAAAAACATTTCCGCAAACTTGAAGCTTCAAATTGCTCCATTATTTGTTTACTACTGTCTGAAATTGAAAACAAACAATGAGTATCATACCTGGCGAAAGACTCCACGCGTGAAAAAACAGTAGCTTCAATATACATTGTGAACCCGAGAACACGGAAACAAATTAATGCTTTTGCGTTAAAAAATGAAAACAACAACAAGACATTAGCGTCACAGGTGGAAATCATTGAAGTTTCGAGCATGGTGCTACCCTCTACTTTACCCTTGGTGTGGGAATTCCGTCGAGCAAGGACCCCGGACCCGGCTTGCCGTTGACGATGGTCATAGTAGGCGCCACTCCCTTATTCCATGGTCCTAATTAGCCACACACTATTTTCCTTTGACAGGGGAGGATTAGTCTTACCGGGCGACCAGTTGCACAACTTTGCTGGGCTCAGATTACCTGACGTAACTCGCACTGAGCAAAAATCTGAAAAAACCCGCGCTAAAAATCACGGATCAATTTGCACTGAAAATTTAGTCCCGAACACACCCAGCCAGGTGTACAATTTATCTTCGTAGCAATCTTTTTTAATGACCAAAAATGTGTTCATTTAATTATTTATTTAATGGTGAAGTGTAACAAATTTTAAAAATAGAACTTTAATTAATCAATATGCTAAACTCGACTTATGTCTACTTAATTGGGGGCCCCCCGAAGTAATTTGCGTTGCAAAGCTCTACTGCTAGCGCGCTTCTTGTTGAGCTGATGTTGCCAATCTCCCTTAATTATATCGCTGTCGCTTTTGTAACTTTCTCTGTTGTAAACTTCTGCCCTCGTTGAATTCCAGGAAATATTTCGTGTTGCTCGCTACACTTGGTCCAGTGTTGTTGATCCTTTTTCGCCAGAAAAGAGAAGAGACCCGTTCTTTGTTTTCAGGTTTTTCATCGGATCAGTTTCAACCGGCGAGCCGTTAACTTTTTCTCTGGGCGATTCAAAGTTCAATTGCGATCTGGTGTCTATCGGGCAATTGAAATCCGGTTTCCCTTCTTTTAGTCCATTCGCCCATCAGGTGTAAATGTCAAAGTGACGGACACTCTTTCAGTATTATGTTGTTGTTAGTTTCGGGCGAAATGTATGAAAATAAAAATTGTGGTTGCGACTTGTTTCAAATGTCATTAAATTCATCAGTAATGAAGACACGTCTCATATATAGTTTAATGTTATCTGATTTAATGCCATAACGATTGAAGGACTCTGACGGTTGTACTTTCGGTATGTATAAAATACTTTCAAGTGTTACTTCGCCATTTGCAATAAGCTGCGTATGTGTCAATGGTTCAGATGTGTCCTTAGTCAAAGTGTAGAACTCAGTGTATTCGTTCTCTGCAACATCACCTGGTTTCCGAGTCCAAACCGGTTTGCTATCGTTCATTATCACCCAGTCCTGAATGGTTTTTGATGCTTTCTTGGTTTCTCGCTTATCATCATCAGTATCCTCATCTACCTTGGCATCCTCTTCTCCACCTTCAGCAGCTTCGTCCTTCCATGGTTTCTTTTTATCTTTGACGGGCACTTCTTCCTCAACTGTTGTAAGTTGATGAATTGTGAATATTTCTTAATCAGTTGCTTACTGTATCTTCTTCCAAAGAGTCCAAAGCTTCTTCCTTCAAGTGCAAGGAAATTTCTGAGCCACATTTCAAGGTATCACCACGAGGATCATCAACAATGCTAAAGCGATTGGCGCTGCTTTCCCAAATGCATTGTTTGTCAGCATTGTGTTTTGTAATGACAATGATACGTTCAGCAACCAAAAAGGCAGATTAAAATCCAACACTAAATTGGCCCATCATATCATTTAAATCTGGACCTTCAGCCGCTTTTGTTGAATCTTGAATTGTAGCCAAAAGGTTGGCTGTTCCGGATTTTGTAACTGTACCGAAATTGTTCACCAGATCATTTCAGGTCATGCCTTTACCACTGTCAGGGATGTGAAGGACTTTGTTTTCTTTACCCGCCTTCATTTTAATTAATAATTCAGGTTTTTTTTCAGCTCTGCTTTGCTCGTAAGTGATAGTAATTGGATTTCATCGAGCGCATCGGAAGCATTTGATATCAACTCACGAAGGAAAATTTCATTATTGCAATACAGTGAGTTAATGATAAGTTTCATCATATGGTTGACTGCTGTTTGGAATGTGAACTTTTCCGCCTTTTCAAATTAATGATTCATTTGTGCCACGTTCAACCCATCAAGCTTTATGGCGTCGGCCACCCTTTGAACCGCATCGGCATCTGTTCTGAAACCTTCGCGGCTTGTTCCTAAATCAAAATCAACTTTATTAACTTTGGCACTATCATCGTCTTCACTACCGCTAACTTGAGTCACGCCCGTAAATAGATAAATGCGAGGTATGAATGGCAGCAGGTACTTCATTCTGTTGCGAATCACTTACAACCACCCCTAATTAAGATTTACGTGAGTACTCCGCGAATGTTTTATGACAACTGTTGGACTAGGCTGTAGTGGGCTTAATCGCAAAATGTCCTCGTTAAGAAGTGGTTTTAATCCTTTATCCATCGTTCATTTCAAGATGATTGAAAATTCTCATAGGTGCAATATTAACAGATCCATTTTTGGGTGGCGATGGTTGTTCGCGCTTTGTTATCTCCCAGTTGCTGCTGCTGTAGAGCTATTTTCTTTTTATGCTTAATGTAATCGTTTTTGTTTTCTATCCATTTTCGTTCATTTTTACTTTAAAATATTATTTTAACCTTTTAACATTTTTATTTTATTATTTCAACCTTTAAAAATTTTTATTTTTAACCTTGGCTCGGGTGGTATTTTAACAAACGCAGAAAAAAAAGTCCAAATGGTTTCCGTGACAACTGTTTGCAAAAATTGCCCAATGCAAACGAATTTTATGGAATTAACGATTTCCTGCTGGGAAGAATTTACCTGAGCAACATACAAAATGCCACGACAAAATATTAAGCTTTGGGTGGAAACAATTCAACCCAAATAAAGCATGCTGTTGCGAATTCCGGCGTACCGACTTTCTCCTATTTGCAACTTCAAATTGCCGCCGTAAGGTTTCCATCTTCCTTTGGGCACTCCTACCTTTTCCTCTGTGTATTTATTTATTTTTTTATTAACATTTTTTCTAAATTTTCCTATAATTTTCACTTCCCCATCATCACAATCCTACCCTTTTCCCTTATTTCCAACTAAAATAATAAAATATATGCTAATAATTTCAATTTTCGCACTAACAACATTCCATTCATTAGTTCCCAATAACAAAACTTTATTCAATACATTTTTCCAAACAAAACTTAATTCCTTCCTTCATACTAACTAATTCTATTCACTAGTTCCCACTAACAAATTTTATTTTGTAATACTAACAAAAAATAATTCACGTTCCCCTTCTAACAAAATTCAATCTCATACCCAGATGCATCGTTGAAGTTGCTTTTGAGATGAATGGGAGATCGACAAGACATAGCACCATTAGCTGCGTCGCGAGTTCTCCATCGGAGGTCTGCTGGAACCCTGGGTTCAAGTTCCCTCGAGCGCAGGGAAGCACTCTTTTTGAGGTATCGGCAGAATCAATAGTTTCCGTATTTGTATATGTGACACTTTGCCCTCAATCAAGCGCTTCTTTGATGATGCAAATTGTCATATATGCAAATCAATTAACTTGTTGGGATTGAGGACTCAGTATTTGATTTTGCAAAGAAGAGGGAGTTTTTTTCGGTTTTTGGTGGAGTTGGTATTTGACTGGGAGTGAGGATTGGATGAAGGAAGAGTAATTACTTTGAGTGAAAGTGAAGTGAATTTTTGGATTTGAGAATTTCAGCAGAAGTTGAGTGAAGTGATTTTTCAATGTGGGAATTGGGGAATAAGTATTGAAGTGTGTTAATTTTTAAGTTACAAAAATACAGAGATCAGAATTTGAAGTGTACGGGATCAATTTTTTCAGTGACAGAAGAAAAAATTGAATAATTTGATTGCAAAGTTGAGTGGCAAAAGTTTTGGTGTAAGACAGGGCAAAAGAAATTACATTCGCTGTGGAATAACTTATGATCCATGTGGAAATACTAGTGAGAGAGAAGAATTTTGGTTCTTGGCCTCCGGGATTAAAGTTGGTGCGAGTTTGAAGTCGAACTAATTGAAATAAAAAAAAGTGCCAAGAGTGATTCTTTCCAAAAAAAAAAAAGGGAAAAAAAAAAACTGTTTTGTTGGATTTCGAAGAGGGCCAAGTGCCGGAATTAAAGTTTTCGTTTCAGCGATTAAGCCATAACGATGGATCGGAGAGGGCAATAAGTGGCCGTTGCGTGCTCCTTGATTTTCTTTTATTGATTGAATTTTCGGGTTCATTGAAAGTTAAATTTTCAGTGGCCCCGCACTCTTTTTTTTGTCATCGCTGAGCGCTCGGAGATCAACGTGGAAAACAGTGAGTATTTGGTTTATTTTCTTATTATAGTAACAAAATCTCATCATCAAGCCCTTTTTTCTTTATGTTTTCCTTTATATAAAAGATTTTAGTTGATTGTTTTCTTCTGTACGTTAAATTTTAAAGGGTCCTTTTTTTCTCGTTTTTATTGAAATTGATAATTTGCCGATTTTGCTGTGGTAGAAATTTGTTTTTTTTAGTGAATTAAACGGCCATGTCAGATTAAACCCATCATCTCTCATTTCTCAAGATGATCTCCCCTATCCGGACCTTTTCCGGCGGTACTAGTGATTTCTATGTAAGGTGGCTCAGCATAAGCAGAAGGTGTCCCGGAAGTCCCACGACCCGACTGAGCGCTAGCCGGCCTCAGTATGCCACCCCGGGCTACACACCCTTCTGCTAATTCTTAATGTCTGCAACTGCAGTGACTTCCGCGGTTGCAAAAATACCTGAATGGAATTGGCTAAGGAGGCATTGTTCACCATGGATTTCCGCTGATGGGGTAATTGCACATCAGCAATTTCCTGGATGGAAAATTAACAATAAAAGCCAAAACGGATTTGGGATGGACGCCTTTTGAAGCTGCTGTTCAACGCGAACATTTACAAAATATGCTTCTTCGCCATAAGCCTGGGCTTTCTACAAGTGATCAACCAAACGGTTCTTTGGCCTAAGCCTGGGCGTTTCACCAGTATCAACCCAAAATGCTTTTTCTGCCTTAGCATGGACGTTCTACAAGTATCCTGCCCAAACGCTTCCTCGGCCTTCAGCCTCGGCGCTCTGCAAATAATCGACCAAACGCTATTTCGGCTTAGCCTCTGTGTTCAACCAATCTCCAACCAAACGCTTCTTTGGCCTTAGCCTGGGCGTTCGTTGAGTGAATCACCTCTACTAGTTGATTCTTAGGCACCCCAGCTTGGTCAATGGTAAGCGTTGTTACATTTTCATTAATCATGGCTCTGGGAGCCCTCGTCCCATATCTACTAACCTTTCATCCACAGGCTCCAATAGTTGCATCCCCCGGTCGGCCCCACCAACTCCGTCATTAACAGGAGCTTTCAGAGGCCCCTTACGCCACTGCACCACGACCTGGCAACCACGATTTGGTTCAACCATTACATCAGGAGAATCCTCTTGTGGAGGAGGTGTTAGCAGCCAACCCACGAGCAGCATGCTGGCCTATTACTTTCGAAAAATAAAGGGTGAGGAGTGGTCCTGTAGGATCACCTCCGACTAGACGTATAACATGAGAACTTGAGCTGGAGACAGATTATCACATTAGGGGTGGACGCCAGGTGCTGTTATGTCGGGGAGTGGGCGAGCTGATTCGACTAATCAAGGTCAGCGTTAGCAAAGATGAGAAGGCCAAATTTCCAGCCATCTGCCACCGCCTTGCACTTTCCACCCAGGTGCATCCACGTCCCAGAGCTAACGGAGTGGATCGACTCCAGAGATCACCACGCCATTACCAACTCATGTTATGTCAAAGAAATTATTTATCAAACTCTGTTAGCTTTAAGAACAGTTGGTGCAAATAATAACGTTGTTGGAACGTACTCTCAAGTCTTTCCTTTTCTCTGGTTTGGTATTTGCACTCCTCGGGTGTTTACAGCAACAAGCGACCAGCAGAATGCTCTGGGCTCGCAGTATGAGGCCCCTTCAACGAAAACTAAAATGCATTTAGGATTATAGTGCTACAATCAAGGGCATCAATGAGATTCCAGTGAAGTTCATCAAATGTAGCAGCAGCGGTAGTCAGGAAGCCATCCATGAAGTCATTCAAAATACTTGGCAATAAGAATATGTGTTAAATGAATGTGTTCAATCTATTATATTCCCCATCCGCAAAAAAAGTGACAAGCTACCGTGTGAAAACTATAGAGGTACATCCCTACTTTGTACGGTGTACAAAATATTTTCAAAGATCAAAGAAAATTAAATCAGATCATACGCGAGCAGCATTGTTGGGAAGTAGCATATAGCTTCCAGGCACCGACGATGGACCAATTGTTCACAGTTAATCTGGTACTTGAGAAGAAATGCTGGGAGTTCAATATTGACCTACACCAAATCTTCGCAAATACAAGACGTCTTACAATCACCTGAAAAGACTTGTCGACTCATTGCCTATAAACGACACAAAAATAATTCTGGGTGATTTCAACGCTAAGGTTGGCTATGAGCTATCCCATTGAGGAATGACTGGAAGATATAGCCTCCACGATGAAACAAATAACAACGGCCAGGGCCTGATTAACATTGCATGTAGCAAAAATCTTGTCACAGGTTCGACTTGCTTTCCACATCAACGTATTCATAAAATGACCTGGGTATCACCGGATAGCAACACACAAAACCAGATCGACCATGCTCTGATCCAACAACGTTTGGCCTCGAGAATACTTGACGTCCGTACATACCGAGGAGCCAATTGTAACTCAGATCATTACTTGATCAAATTAACCTATCGATGTCGTATGTTAAAGGCATATTCGGCGAAGACCAGCCCGCTACAAAAATTTGACATTGAAAGGCTCCAAACGGCGTTTGTTGCAAAAAATTTCACGTAGACCCTCGACAACCAGCTGGCTCCCGTCTTATCAGACGCATCGTTAAAGACAAGCAACGAGCACTAGATGGTACTGAAAGCGGCTATTAAGTCATCAAGCCAGGCGCCTGGTGCAAGAGAAATGATTGGTTCGATGGTGAGTGCCAGAATACGTTAGATAAAAAGAATCAGGCGTACAAAGAATACGTAGGTAGGAAAACCAGGACAAAGAGAGAATACTATGAAAATTTCAAGAAAGAAGCGAATAAGATGATTAGGATTAAGAAAAGATAATACTATGACGACCAATTGACAAGTATAGATGTAAGTTTAGCGAGCAACAACACAAGACAAGCACACAAAGTAGTGAAACGTGGTTATAAGCCCAAAATTACGCTCTGTCGTGATGACATCGGCAATACCATCGCTGAAGAAATTAAGATTAAGGAAAGATGGGCATCATATTTCAAGAACCTCCTTAATCCTCCCCACAGTTTCAGAACATCGGAGCCTGCAGATATCGGTGGAGAGCTTCCATTGGCCCCTCCAACTCTGGATGATGTTTGCTCCATCATCAAAGCCCAAAAGAATAATAAAGCGCTAGCCATCGATGAGGTTCCAGTGGAGCTCATCAAATATGGTGGCAGTAGTGTTCATTAAGCTATTCACAAAATCATCCAACACGTTTGGCAACAAGAACATATGCCGAAAGAGTGGAGCCAATCAATTAAATTCCATATCTACAACAAAAGTGACAAGCTATACTGCGAAAATTATAGAGGCATATCACTACTTTGAACGGCGTACAAAATATTTTCTAAAATCTTAGAAAATAAAATTGGATCATACGCAACAGTATTATTGGGGAGTATTAAGATGGTTTTAGGGTAGGTAGATCAACAACAGACCAATTGTTCCCTGTCAAGCAGGTACTTGAAAAATGCTGGGAGTTCAATATAAACGCACAATAAATTTTCGTTGACTTCAAACAAGCATACGACAGTATTGATCGTAACGTACTATAACAAATAATGCTTGGCTTTGGCATCCCAGCCAAATTAGCTCGTCTTACCAAAATGACAATGACGTCGAAGACCTCCCAAGTCCGCATCAATAACCAACTCACCTATGTCTTTGACACAAATATTGGACTAAATCAGGGAGATGGGCTGGCCCCATTTGAATAGCAATGGGGCCAGCCCATCTCCCTGCTTTAGTCTCTGGATCTGCAGTACGTCATAAGGAAGATACCTGTCGGCACGCGAGGTACATTACTACATAAGTCGAGCCAAGTAGTGGCCTATGCAGACGACATCAACATTCTGCCACGGTCATTAACAACTGCCAAAGAACTTTCGCTGAAACTCGACAGCGATGCAAAACTAGTAGGGCAACGAATCAATGAAAACGAGACAAAGCTCATGATGCAGTCGAGGAAAAATACCTCGAGTATACAAAATATGACACTTGGCAAATATAGTTTCGAGAATTTAAGCAAATTTGTGACTTTATGCGCCAAAATAACAAAAACGGGTAATGAAAGGGACGAAATACGCCGAAGAATACAGCTCATAAATGAAATATTTTATTCAGTATTGACAATCTTCAAGACCAGCTGCATATACAGGAAAACAAAGCTCCAAGCATACAAATCTGTGATAAGACCTGTGTTATGCTATGGGTGCGAAACATAGACCCTAGCCCAAGCATCCGCAAATATATTGAACGCCTTTGAGCCGCGGGTCCTGAAGGGAATAATCGGAGCGAAGCTAGACGGGGACCAATGGTGAATTTGATACAGCCATGAGCTGTTTGAAATTTTAGACGAGCCGGAGGTCTCAACGATTGTAAGACTGCGGAAGTTGCAATGGGCTGGACACATGAATCGTATAGACGGGCGACGGGTACCCAAGAAGGTATTCGTTGGGAGAACAGAAGGCAGGAGGCCAGTGGGGAAACCGAGGAAACGCTGGGCTGACTAGTTCGACGAATACAGTTCATCGCTGCTCGGATTTCGGAATTGGGGGACGCAGTCAATGGACCAAGAGAGTTGGAGGCGCTGTTTTCAGGAAGCAAAGACTCAAGAGGGGCGGTAGTGCTAAGAAGAAGAAGAAATTTTTCCACGTGTGGTCCCAATAACGCTATTACTGCGGCGGAGAGATTTTGTTCTATTCAATTTTGTGTTTCGCTTATTTTCATGAGTGCGTTTATATGTATGTTTGAGTTTGAGTTAAGGTTTGGAGAGATGGTGTAGTTTAGTAGCAAAAATACGTATGAATCGTAACTAAATTCTTGATGGAAAAATTTCTGATCGGCTAGTTTCTATGCAGCGCAGTACAGCCCAAATGATTTGTATCTCGCTATCGGTTTGTTTAAAACTAAACCGGGTTTTCAAGCACAAACTCAACCAAAACTATAGAAATAAATGGGCGCAGTCTAAAATTCAATCGGGATTCCAGAAGAAAGCTTGGAAGAGCTGCCAGTTTGCACTTCTTACGGAATGTAGAGAATTTTTGCTAGAGAAACTCCAGTTCGAAATTTTAATTTAAATTTCGAGGTCAAATTTTTGGGGAGCAATCATGGTGCCACGCGTAGCAGGTTTTCATTCTTTTTCCGATGAATTGATACATAAATCAGTCAATTATCAAGTCCTAAATATTACTTTGTCGGTGCGAACCTAGCAAGGAAAATACTGTTGATCATAAGCTTTCATAAGCTAGCCACTAAATTTTCGGAAAAGTTAATCCAAATATCATATTCAGAGAAACAAAAACCATCTCCAATCAATAATACTCTATCTCCATTCTTCGTGTTTTAAAACACGCTTTTAATTAACATCGTATTACCTCAATCTTCTATTTTCCCATCGAACCCATTAAGATATTGATCGCATTTTCTTTTCGAAGCATCGGATTTCAGTTGAATTACTTTAAAATTAACGCGTTGCCAAAAAACAACTGGAAGTTTCACCAAAGCTATTCATGCAAAAGAAATTTTCCCACACTTATTATTTGTGAAAACAATAGATGGATCAGCTTTAAGCAGAACCATTGGGGAAACAGAATTGCTATATAATTTAATCTATTTGAATTACTGGTTCGCATTCTCGACAAAGAAGCTTTCATTTTAGATATCCTAATATGCAATTACATTTGTTGAGTTTTAATTAAAAGTTAATGAAGCTGCTCAGGTATAATCCATGTTAACATTATAACTTGTTTTAACTACACATATAATTCTACCTAGTAATATTCTCTATTCCCGCTGGAATTGCTTATTCCTCTTCCTCTATGTCTATAACCTGGAATAGAAACGCTAACGCAGTGAAAATAACTTTCCTTGGTAACTTTTCACTGTCTGCATGTGGCCATGCTACTTTCTCCTCTACTCCTACAGCCATGTCGTCACTCTATTCTTGCGCTCTTTCGACCGCTTCCGTTTTGATGATATGCTGTGCAGTAAATTGAAGTAAACGAAAAGTGAAAATAGAAATTCCACTCCAATATTATACAGTTTACATTCTACGAAAGGATATCTTTGGGTCTTGGGAGGATAATTGCTTGCGGTTATTGCTCTTTGCTAAATTTATTGTTGTTCACATTTAATTGTTTCACGAAAACAAGTTCGAGGGAAAATCTTCTTTTCAACCAATAATTATCCACTCTTATTTTTTTTATATGTAGGTAATAATCCCAAATGGGTTGATAGGACTAGATCAGCATAGTCATCATAAAGAGAGTGAATAAATTGAGATTGAATAATATTCTAATAAAGTTTTTAAGAAAATTTAAATTAAAGTGAAAGTTAAGCTAGCTTGTTTCATTAATTTGCCATTTTAGATTTTGTTACCCCCCCCCCAAAGTTGAGGATTCTTCAGAAGGGATCTGGATAGTCCAACAAAGTGGCACCGTGACGCCACTTGTTCGCCCGTTTACGTTACCGCCGCCCCGTGAATTGCCAACTTGATGCTTTGAAATACTTCTTATGTTAAATTAAGTCACCTCCTGATTCAGTCTATATAGGAACTAACAACGAGGGCCCCCAATCTTTTGCCATTGATCGATTGCTGCTAAATAAATTTTTTTTCTAGATTTCTAGGTGAATCCACATGACAAATTCAAAATTAACTTCACACAGAGCTTCCAATAAGCAATAAGAATAAGATTAAAAATCTTTTGCCACTTTCAAACAGCTTCTTTCACCAACTTTTGGCACTCAATCAGAACTCTTTTTCCTTCGTGAGGTCCCTTGACACTTTTTAATAGGCAGGAGTTTTAACGGCTCCTCTGTGGGGCTGGATATTCCAATTCCCGCTCTAGCTACGTTCAAACTTGTGAATAAATTTATGACTTATAATAAATTGTCCATCGTGATTCGCAATATTATGTTATAAATGGACTTTTTCCAAGACTCATTACTCTAAAGTCAAAGGTGCTTGTTGGAGGATGGACCGTAGGCACCAGCCGTTTAACCAGGCGGGCTCCAGATTAACCACCGAACGAAGTGTATAGTGTCTGAGCCTGTTGAAGATTTATCTACCACTACTATTACCATTGTCCAGTCGCAACGAGAAACCACTCTTTCAAACAACCAGTCAGTCTCACTACGAGCTTCGACACATTTGGTTTGCCTGTGCGTTTGCATGCTTCTTAATTTAATAAATTTGAACTCTAATACAAAACATACTCGTTTCCTATAAGATCCATTCAAAATCTAATTATTGGTCCGTCGAGCCGGATTCCGCTGTGGAAAAACTTATACGATAATTGGGCGATACGTGTCGAAAAGTTCGTCGTGAATACCGGAAAAACTGTGAAAGTAGTCGAACTGTGAATTTACTGAGCGTACGAATAGGGTTGTTAGAACAATACTGGTGCTATTTCAGTGCTGCGTATGAGTAGTTACTTCGCAAGGCTACACCTGAAGAAATTAGTGCAGAGTAAATTCTCAGCAACGATCGTTTTTCTGCAGTCGAGGTGGCGTACATCGAAGCAAAATCTTGGTGCATGCAAGAAATCGCCACCCAACAGCCGACTGCACCGAACGAGGGCTCCCATAACCCAATACCGCTAGGTATAAAACTGCCTAAAATACAACTCCTGGGCTTTGATGGCGAGATTCTAAATTAGCCCTCTTTCAAAGACTTAGTCGAGTCGTTGGTCCATATGATCTCGTCACTATGCAATGTGCAGGAACTTCATTATTTGAAGTCGAGTGACGGTGGTGAGGCGGACCTCCTACTCAAACATGAAGCGGTTATGGCGAATAACTATTCGTCAGCTTGGAACCCTATGCTGTCTCGTTTTGACAACACAAGACCTTTAGTCAGCGCCAGTTTACGTGCACTAGTGTCTGTACCTACCATGAAAACTAGTTCAGCTGATGAGATGATACGTGTATTTGACAGCTTCAGTCAACACGTAAATTCGCTCAAAAATCTCTCTCAGCCAGTTGATCATTGGGACAGCTGGCTAGTGTACTTTATGATGGATAAATTAGATGCTAACTTACACAAAGATTGGGAAATGTCATTGGCGCTTAAAACTAAAGCACCTGCCTATTAACGATTCAAAAAGTTTCTTGAGTACCACATGCAGGCATTATTCATTAAAGGCAAGGCACATTCCTCGATCTCGCACACATCTTAAACAATATCTAAGCAACCAGCTGCTTCAACCAGTACTATTAGGATGACTAGAGTTGCCACTGCTGCAAAGGCAATCACTTATTGCTATTCTGCCCACAATTTTGAGTGAAAACAGTCGACCAACGTAATCAAAGAGGCCTTTGCTTAACACTAGAACTACCAGCAATTGTTCTTTACCCATTTCTACCAACCGGTCAAAATGACCGATTCGATGTATGGTCAGAAAAATATTAAACTTAAAACTAAATTTTAAAAGATAAATCTATTTTCAAGGAAATTAAAATTGCATTTCATTTATAAATTGATGTGTATTCAGTAAAGTAAGTAAATTTATGTAAATAGAAAAAATTTTATACATTCTTTCGAAATTATATTTCGATGACCGCAGATTTTAAAAATAGACATTTTTTTCAAAGTGCATTTACCACAAACATGTTTTTTGCAACTAAAACAGATATTATAAGTTTTATTTTCATTGTATAAACCTATTTGACAAGTTTTACGTATATTAGAACTTTCATGGCTCGCTAAGAGATCGGCGAAACTTCCTGGTTCAGATGAATCTTCATATTTTGTGGAAAGTTCTTCTACTAATTGGAGCAGGAAATCTTTTATTGACATATTTTCTCCAGTTGTTTTGTTGTACAGAACCCATGCATGTATTGCTGCTAAGTCAAGAATATTGAAAAAGTTGTGAAGAGGCCATCTCCGAGAATCAGACTTCACAGTATACTTTCTGGCCATTTGATCGGTAATATCCACCCTAAATTTAGTTTTATTATAAAATATAAGTTTCAGGTTTATTTTTGTAATTTTCAATTTTGATCGATGTACGTTTCGTACTTAGCACTAGAACCTTTTTCGTTGGTTCACTTTTATATACTGATAATGTAGCATTATTGGCTTTATAAAAAACAGATGAATAAAGAGGTAGTTTATCCTTTTTTTGCTTAGCAAGTTTTGGATATTCCCTTTTGTTTGCATGGATAGTTCCAACCAACGTTTTTTTTTTTCAGCAATAACTTTGATTCCAGTGATTAGCTGGTAAAAATTGTCAGTCGTTACATTTCTCCCAGAAAAGGCGAACGGTTCAATTAATTTGAGGACGACAAATTCACTCAAAGGAATCGACGGTGGCTTTGTTTCGTCCTTTCCCAAATAAGGGCACCCATTAACTACATATTTACTTTTGAGATCAGATGCCAACCAAAATTTTATTCTAAACTTGTCGGGTTTGTCTGACATGTATTGCGAAAACCCGCATCCCGCTTTGGTTGGAAACAGTTGCTCGTCAATTGTTATATTCTCTCCAGGTATGTAGCAGTTTCGGCTATTTTTGATAAATGAGTCCCAAACTTGTGAGATCATTGCAAACTTGTCATTCTTCAATCTTTGACTTCTCTCATTTTTCTTATCGAACCGTACAAACCGTAAAATATCAGTAAAATCTTTTCTGGTCATTGTTTTTCAAAAAAGGTGGTCCCCAATGTTTTGATCATAAATATGATAATTTTAAATTTTTGGCTTCATATGCGCCACGATCGTATAAAACTGCAAAAAAAGCATTGAACCTTTCATGAGATAGATCCAATTTTTTTCCAAGAACTCGGAAAGCTTCTTGTTATGTGCATGTTATAACATGGTCTATAATTTTATGATCAATGATCAATGAAAACGCGCTACTCACAATACCCTTGATTATATTTCGTTTTGCAAAAGCTGTAGGCCCAATAACGTTTTTGAAAATTATGTGTTTTGGTCTCCGTCCTGGAGTGGATCCGGGTTTTATTTCATTCCATATAGTCCATCAGCAGCGATTTCAGTTACCTGATCGTCACTCTCATCAGAATGGGATGGTAATCTTATAGTTTTTCTTCATCTTCGCATTTTGAGAATATTCTCTCTCTCACTATCGGTGTCTGCGGATACATACACTTCACCTTTTTTAAATTGGTCCTCTGAAATATCAGCCCTCTCACAAAAATCTTCACCAATATTGGAAATGTGTTCACATGTATTTGTTATGTCTTGCAGAAATCTTGGCATTTTCGAACGTCTTTGCATCTTCAAGTATAGTTTTTGGCTGAATAAAAGTGCAACTAATTTATTTTTTTTTGTTCACAAGCCACTTACAAAATGATAAAGAAATATATTCTAAAAAATTTCAGCAAATAAATGCAACGTATACAAATTTCGACTCTACGCAAGAAGCACCAACGAGGGAATGAAGTTGCAAAGACGCAAAAATACAAAGTATAAGTACAAAGCACAGCATTTTTATTTTCAGGGAATTCCCCTTATTCAGAGTAAGAAATATGCTTTTGCGCATGTTCAGTTTGATGCTATAGTAGAATGAAGAAGCGTAGAAATATTGAACTCTGCTAATATTTTATATGCCGGTCAAAATGACCAGTTAGTATAAATAGGTATACCACATACTTATCTTTGCAAAATGAAAGCATAAAAATGTAACAATTTGCTATATTAGAGCTTACGTTAATTTAGGAGAATACATAATACTTTTATCAAAACAAAAAAAATTTTCATGGACAAAATTTTATAATGAAATCAACCAACCGGTCATTTTGACCGGTTGTTAGTTCTAGTGTTAAATTGCTTGGGAGCTGGACATAACGTGACCAGCTGTCCATCAGGAAAGCGTTGCCAATGTCATCACATGATGATACATACACAGAGAAGAATAACTTTTTTACATTCAGCTTCTACTTCATCAGTTGATTTGCTGTCGAGTGGGATGCCGACGGTTGTAGTACTGCTGGCGACAACGATAGTGGAACTAACAGCAGCTAGCGGTCGACGGTTGAAAGTGCGTGCGCTACTCGATCAGTGCTTGGAATCAAACTTCATGGCACAACCGGTGGCGAATTCTTTACGACCGTCTAAGAAAACAGTTAAGGTGAACGTGTACAATGTTGGGTGAGTGAAAACAGGGACTGCGAGTTCCATCGTGACACATGAAATCGCTTCGATGCAAAATCTGTTGGTGCATTTTTCTATGTGTTCGTTAGTGCTGCCGTCACTTAGCCAATTAATTCTGCTAAAATTTGTTAAGAAACACGACTGGCCTCACATCAAGAAAGAAGGAATAAGCAGACCCAGAATTTAGAAAGCCGTCCCGCATCGACATGATACTTGAAGTGGAAGTTTACACGGCAACAATTAAAAACGACATCCCAAGTGGCCCTTCCGGAACACCTATTGAAAAGTTGATTAGCTTCAGCTACGTATTGTCAGGACAAACTGAACAGAATCAGCAACTTTAAAGTGAAGGACTCATCAACGCTCCAACGACGGCCGAAACATGGTCCAACTTCCTCTGAAAAGCACCGCAGAGGACTAGGATCATTCAAGCAGGCCGCTATCTATTTGTTTTTACGCGTAGAAAAATGTTTCCAGAAGGACGAGCCGTTGAAATGTTCTTAAGACGATGTTATTGAGGAATACATCGAACTAAAATATATGGAGCTCTGTAATGATTATTTTTAAATGTCCGTGTAGGACACGGGTGCCGATGGTCTGGCACAAGTGTCAGCGAGCTAAAACAACACCGAGCTCAGCTAACTAGCTTCGCTTAACGACCGCGTACGCGTGCTTGACGACTAGCATTTGCGGGATCATATGAGGCGGATTCTTGTCGAGCCACGAAGCTTCACTACAAAATACTTATCACGCGTACTCTACCCTACAAGACGCACCGATCAATTTTTATTATCTTTAGAAAAGCTCTATTAGGTGTCAATTAATCTACTCTACAGTAATTCAACATTGTTTTGCCTCGTTAAAGTTAGCGGACACGGAGGCTTGAGACAAACGCAAACATTACACAAAAAGCAACCGTTACTTTCACCGAAGGAGGTCGTTGCATTACAAGGGGAATGTCAAACCTAAAAATATTAAAGTGGCTGAAGTGAACCACTCATCTCTGCCTAAATGATGGAAACTTGACGGATGCAGTTTACTTTACACTAGTAAAACAACAAACTAAGCAGTTTCGACGGGGTGACCACCTTATCTCTTCAGGAGCAGCCACTCCTGATCACCACGGGGCTGCTCGACTGCTTATGTTTATTACAGCTCGTTCCTGAGAATGAAGAATCTTCATTTTCAGGCTACTGCCTTCCGCATCATGCGGTTTTAAGACTGACCAGCACAACCACCAGACTACGGGTTATGTACAACGCGTCACAACAAACTGCATCGAGAAAATCCCTGAATGATATTTTTCACACCAGTTCTAAGCTTTTGAATGATAATTTCACATTCTTTATACTTTATACGTTTTCGTTTGTTTTTTGCGTTGATGTGGAAAAAATGTTTCAGTGATTTGTATTGATAAGAACGATGTCAATCTATGGCATATCCTATATAGATGCCACTATTTGGATCCAGTCCTCACCTTTCGAATACTCACCGTGTTATTTGGATCAACATGCGCTTACTATTTAGCGTCCAAAAGGATGCTGCAACTAGCAACATAGCATGAAACAACACACCGTCAAGCAGCTTGAATTATCAGGGAAAACTTGTACTGCGACGACGCTTTGTTCGCTTCCTTCGATGTTTAGACTGGCATTCAAGTCAGAGATCAAGTTATTGCTCTAATGAAGGAAGTGGGACTCAAACTACGGAAGTTGTTGGCCAATTTCGAGAAGCTTCTAGCTAATATTGCACTGAAAGAGGTCGTGGTACGTGCGACTCCAAAAGTTGTTGACGTAGCGACATCAAGGCTCTAGGCATAGTCTGGGACCCAGAAGCAGACTGTTTCCAATTTCATGTAAGTCTTGATCCTAATCAGTCTCCTGCGATGAAGAGTATCGTCTTATTGGATATTAGTCAAATTTTTGACCCATTTGGATGGTTAGTGCCACATATCATCAAGTCAAAACTCTTCATTCAACACTTGTGGCTAGCAAAAATAGATTGGGATGATAGTTTGCCTGAGAAATTAGAATAACAATGGGTAAAACTGCGCGAAGCACTTGCATACTTCCATGATGTTAAGATCAACCGCTGGGTTGGCACCACCATGTCACAATAAAGACTAGAGCTAAATGGATTTTGTGACGCTTCTTTAGATGCATACGGAGCTACCGTATACCTGCTAGTCATAACCGACATGCAGAAGATCGCGATGAATCTTTTGACCACTAAAATGAAAATGAGCCCACTGAAAATAGTTTCACTACCCAGACTGGAATTATGCGGGGCGGCCCTCCTAGCTGAACATCAGCAATGTATACCTTTGGTCCAACTCAGTAGCTAGAGAATACCAGTTCTAAATCAAATTTTCCATACAAATTTCAAATGTTGTCGAGGGTGTGTGTCTTGGGTGTATTGGTGTGTATATTAGGGTGGTATAGGTAGGTGCCTGAGATAAGAAGGTGTGAGTCCGGAGTAGGTGTGGATGTCTTGGATGGTTGCGGTGAGGGTGTGGATCTAGCGTAAGGGGATATGTGTATCGGATTAGTGTAGATGTGGGCCTTAGATATGTGGGTGTGTGTCTCGGGTGTATGGGTGTGTATATTAGAGTGGAATAGGCATGTGCCTGAGATAAGAAGGTATGAGTCCGGAATAGGTGTGGATGTCATGGATGGTTGCGGCGAGGGTGTAGATCTTAGTGACGCGTGATGGGTCTGCTCGTCAGGGAGTGCTCTAAGGCATGGGAATTTGCTTCATGGGTGCTTGTTTAAGGAGCGCATTGCTCATCGATTGGATTGGCGAGTAAACGTCATGCGTGTCGATTGTTCGAAGATGTAATTTGAGGTGTAGTTTTTATGGCGCGAATGGTTGCATGGCGACGGAGGGCGCTGCCGTAGATGGGTGACTTTGCATTATGGATGGGCGATGGGTTTGCCTTTCGACGGGTATTCTAAAGCGTTACAATTTGCTCCGTGGGTGCTTGCTTAAGGTGCGCGTTGCTCTTTGATGAGCGTTGGTGGATAAGGCGTGTGAAAATCATCGATTTGCTTGATCACGTTAGGCGTGCTGGACGTTTTTCATGGTGCGAGTGGTTGCGTGGTGACGGAGGGCGCTGCTGTAGATGGGTAACTTTGTATTATGGATAGACGATGGGTTTGCCTTTCGACGGGTATTCTAAGGCGTTACAATTTGCTTCATGGGTGCTTGGTTAAGGAGCGCGTTGCTCATCGATTGGTGTCTTTGGCTAAGGATCAACGGCTGCGTGTGGAAATGACCGATTCGCAGACAGACGAAGATGCAGACGCAAGTTTTGAAGAACATTCGGTTCGGAACCCTGCGTGGCATTTCAAAGGTTGGTATATTCTGTGCCTGAGTGAAAAAATGGCTTGACAAGAATCACTCGATCGATTGAAGAATCAGCCGTGAGCTGATGCTTCGTATTGGCCCCGTAGACGACAGCACACTACATAATACCGAATGGTTTGCTTAACTAAACTACGTTCTCCAATGATCCAGTATCTCGAACGAAGATATTACATAGTCAGTTGTACGCCACGGTGTAATGCGACGTTAAGTTCTTGTCAAACTAGTAATTGCGTAAAGTTGATCCACTTCGGAACAATAATCAGATGCTGAGTGAGTCGTTCTCCGAGTCTTAAAACCTGCCCCTAGTCCATGAATGGCCTAAGTCTCGACAGTTTGCTGTATTTTGTACAGCTCTTTGCTTCGCAATCTGGGATATTTCGATTAAAAAGAATAAGTGCTAAATCATTTTCATCAAAGTAGTACGAGCGGCGTTAACCTCTGTTATATATAGCGGACCGATATGTTTTTTCTTGGCTCGTGCGTTATTGTAGAATCGCATGCAGTGAGCCGTGATTCGAATTACTTTCAAAAACGAAGAGTAGTTTTCCAGTAGATCAATATATAGGTCTGTGGAGTAGCTAGTACATGTTCAATCGCCTCAGTGGCGACCAAATGTGATGACTTTGGCCAGAAATCAGAATATTTTTTGAGCCAGACAGGTCGAAACCATCAAAGTTCGCAGGCAATGAACTCATTGCATTCCGCTAATTATACGATCAGCTTGATTTTCCTTGGGTGAAATGTGATGTAAGGAACCATGAGGTAGCTTCTCGTGTATCATTGAGACTCAGTTGGCAATAAAGACTTTCCACTTGCTCGGATATTCCCCTAGCCAGTACAGAGAGACAGTGGAGTTGAGTAGCTAGAGAATACCAGTTCTAAATCAAATTTTCCATACAAATTTCAAATGTTGTCGAGGGTGTGTGTCTTGGGTGTATTGGTGTGTATTTTAGGGTGGTATAGGTAGGTGCCTGAGATAAGAAGGTGTGAGTCCGGAGTAGGTGTGGATGTCTTGGATGGTTGCGGTGAGGGTGTGGATCTAGCGTAAGGGGATATGTGTATCGGATTAGTGTAGATGTGGGCCTTAGATATGTGGGTGTGTGTCTCGGGTGTATGGGTGTGTATATTAGAGTGGAATAGGCAGGTGCCTGAGATAAGAAGGTATGAGTCCGGAATAGGTGTGGATGTCATGGATGGTTGCGGCGAGGGTGAAGATCTTAGTGACGCGTGATGGGTCTGCTCGTCAGGGAGTGCTCTAAGGCATGGGAATTTACTTCATGGGTGCTTGTTTAAGGAGCGCATTGCTCATCGATTGGATTGGCGAGTAAACGTCATGCGTGTCGATTGTTCGAAGATGTAATTTGAGGTGTAGTTTTTATGGCGCGAATGGTTGCATGGTGACGGAGGGCGCTGCCGTAGATGGGTGACTTTGCATTATGGATGGGCGATGGGTTTGCCTTTCGACGGGTATTCTAAAGCGTTACAATTTGCTCCGTGGGTGCTTGCTCAAGGTGCGCGTTGCTCTTCGATGAGCGTTGGTGGATAAGGCGTGTGAAAATCATCGATTTGCTTGATCACGTTAGGCGTGCTGGACGTTTTTCATGGTGCGAGTGGTTGCGTGGTGACGGAGGGCGCTGCTGTAGATGGGTAACTTTGTATTATGGATAGACGATGGGTTTGCCTTTCGACGGATATTCTAAGGCGTTACAATTTGCTTCATGGGTGCTTGGTTAAGGAGCGCGTTGCTCATCGATTGGTGTCTTTGGCTAAGGATCAACGGCTGCGTGTGGAAATGACCGATTCGCTTGATCATGCTAGGCATGCCGGAAGTTTTTATGACTCGGTCAGTTGCATGCTGCTATAGACGGGTGGCTTTGCATTATGGATGGGTGACGGGCTTGCCTTTCGACGGGTGTTCTAAGGCGTGAGAATTTCCTTCATGGGTGCTTGCTTAAGGTACGTTTTGCTCCTCGTTTGATGTCTGTGGATGGTATTGTAGATGTGATGCGCGTCGCTTGTTGGAGGAAGTAATCTGAGGTGTATGTTTCCACCGAACCGTAGAAATTTGTCTCGTGAGCGTTTGATTAAGTTTCCGCGTTTCTCATCAAAGGATGCCTGTCTTTAAGTATGGACGGCCTTGTCGGCGATTCGGAATGATTTGCGTCGCTTTTTGGAGGATCGTGATTGGGGTGTAGATTTGTTCGGCGGTGAATGCTGTAAGGCATGGAAATTGTCCTTGGGGATGCGTGGCATGTGCAAGTGAGTGTGCTTGCTAAGTGTAGTGTTTCGTTCGCATAGACTTCTCTGTTGGCGGGAGTTTTAGGGCATCGGAATCCACAGCGTGGAAGAGAAGTGGCGTGGCATACACTGCATTGCAATATGGTTTTGCTTGATGGAGGCGGATTTTTTGTTGTATTGGTCGTGGGCAGCTGGTAACGTGATGCGCGGCATTGAGACGTGTTTTCATAAATGTCCATTCAAAGATGCGCCTGTTATAGTTTGCTGATTATTATTTACATTGATCGTTTTCAGTTTCTTTTTGCTTGGATACGTCGTTTCTTTGTTTTGTGACTCATTGCTATTGTATATTATTGCTTTTATCGGTTTCATTGTAATAGTACTTTAAGAATCGTCTTCAATGTATTTTATTCGGTTAGACTACTATGTTGATTGTTCAAATCTATGGATGCAGGGAAAAAAGATCTTAATGTTTGTTGTTATGCGTTCTTGATATTTAGTATAGTTTTAAATTTCAGTTTGCTTGTAGCAGGATTTTGTTTGTCTTTATCATCATCACTTATTTCTTAAAGCAGTTTCTATACTTCATTCTCTGATTGTACTATTATGTAGAAGTATGGCGCTATATTCATTCATTTTTTTTTACTATAGGATGCTCATTGGTTTTGTTCAAAAATTCTAATAATTTCTTCCAAGACGAGTTATTTTTCAAATTAATGATCTTGTAGTGCATGAGATGGTGATAATTTTGTTCGTACATCATATGATTTGTCCCTTTTGATAAGTGCTTGGGTCTATTTTTTAGATCATTATGTTGAGATGTATGTTTTGGGTATCTATTCTAAATTTGAGATTATTTATGGATGTTGTAGAGGAAAGATATTACGGTTTATGGCTTCTGGAATGCTACTTTTTTTATGGAGCTTATGTATGATGGATGTAGAAATCATCGTGGTGGTCCTAATGAGTAGGAATATAGACGCATTTTCATTGATTGATTTTGGGTACGTACTGAAAGGAAGAACCTAATATAGAAAAAAGTGAATGCGCTAGGTAATTGACATTAGGGGTTTGTTGGTATTATGGTATTATTCTTTGTTTATGCTCATAATGCATGGGAAAATATTTTTTAGTCATGCTAGCATTATAGGCATGCACTAGATTGAATAAATTTTTATATTTACTCTGAATTAGGTGCTGTTATTATGGATCTGTATTATTTAGTTTAAGTAGTTTCATGAGTGTCAGTATAATATAGAGTAAGACTGTTATTTTATGCTTGTCTCATATTCTACACAGTATGTATGATTTTTTGACATTTCAGAATTTCTCTAGGTATATTTTCATTTAGAACTTGCTGATGTTTTTTGAGTATGATAATTTTTAATTTGTTATCTCCTTAGGAATGCTTGCATGCATGGATGATGCCATTTAGCTGATACTTTTCGGATGCATATTATCGCTTTTAGTGCCTTTATGATTGCATGAGAATTTACAAACCTCATACTTTGTGTGCTTGTATTAAGCGTAAAGTCACTTCAGCTATAGTCATATACATTTTCAATATTTGAGCATTGTAAAATACGTATTTCCTACATTTTAAATATGCTAGATTTATCATCATAGGGATTGTCGGGTATGCTCATTGACATATTCAAGTATTATTTTCACATAAGTAAAATATATTCTTGTTGAGTTTTTTCTTATCAGAATTTTTTTCTGCTGGATGCTTGGTTGAATTTTTATAGGTTTGAAGAAGATCTAATTAGTTTTCAACATAAAGGGTATGTTTTGGGTTGGCGCACTGCTACTATAGATCACTTAGGCTAATGTTTATGTAAGATAGTTCGGTATAGATAACGATGTGTGGTAGCATATGAGTTTATGCTAGGCTATTTTTAGATCGATCTCATCGCATCTTGTATAGACAAGTAGCATATGTTATGAAGTGTTCTTGATAAGGATGGTCGCGAGTCATTGTAGGATGTTAAGAGATGATCATTACTTTCAGGAGGTGTTTGTCTGCTGGTAATTTGATGAACAGATGTACACTTGAGTTGAATGAACTAATGAGGGTTTTTTTTGTCTCTCATTGGATATTTATGAATGGTAGAGTTAAGTGTTTGATATTTGAGAGTTTCGGATATGCTAAGAATGTTTAGATTATTATGCATGGTTGTTTGAGATATTTGTTTGCTTGGACGGTGGTAAAACAGTTGATAAAATTGAAAAAACCTGTATATTTTTCTGATAGAAATAATTTATTGAGTAATGCTATTTTTTGTTATATATAAATAAATGTTCATACAATTTACAGGACATCTAATATATGGGTTGATATATTTATGAATTCTATAACATATGGAACAACTTTCAAATTAACTTAACCTAGGTTTATTCAGCTGCACTATTTAAGCATTAGGACCATACAAATGTATAATAAGTCCTCTCACTTCTTTTTTAATGTTTATTGTACAATTTATATAGCAATTCAATGTCCTCAGCATATAATTGTAGTTTATGTCCCCTTCACTCTAGTGCAAACTGTTGATGTTTCAATTCCAATATTGTTTTGGTTGTATGTTATGAGAATTGTATGTTCCTTGATGAATTACTGATGAGCATTTCCTTAAACTTTTTCATTCTCATAGCGCTGGCCACCAGTTGGCTCTAATTTTGTTTGGACTATTTATACTACCCGATGCTATGAATTATTACTTTGTCGTATGTATGCGAGACTGCAGGAGTATGTACTGTTTTATTACTTTAAAAATATTTATTGTCTCTTGATCGTATGAATGACAAATGCATGTATCAGTGCCTGATGTCGTATTAGAGTTGGACCATTCACATATTTGGTAGTGTATTCCATGTTTATTAGATACTTTCTCGCCCATATTACCATATTTAAGCATATAATTCTCGACTCGTATTCGGTGTTCAGGAAAAATGTCAGGGTACACTTCCATGAAGTATAGGATAACCATTGTAATAGATCTTATCGCGGTGAAAGTGTATTGTCCTCTGTTTTCCTAGTTTTCTTGACGTCGTTTACGTTGGTTTGCTGAATTTTAAAAACCTCATAATAATCCGTAGAATAATATGTAGTCAAGTGATGGGAAAAAACGACGTGTTGACTTCAAGTTAACATATATTCATGTCCTAGTTGGTACAGTGCAGCTAAGATGAGGGTCTGTTTCTCAATAATAAACTTCAGTATTTTATAGACTCAAGAGATTATACTTGATTTCAAAGCCTTTCACAATAGTTTGTAGTTCACCAAGTCTCAATTTCCAATTTCCTTATGAATAATTCCTTTAAGTGAAATAAAACATTGTTTATAGGGTTTTTAGTATTTTATTTCATCACATGGAAAATTAGATCGTTACATAGTACTGGTATTTCATAAAAAAGCCTAGAGTAGTTTATATTTACAAATGATGTTTGAGTTGGAGTGAAGAAGTCGTTGATATCCAGTTTAAGTACGCTTTTTTCTCTGCATCTTGCACAATATTGGTCATAGTATTCCTTCACACAATCGGTAAGCAAATTGTTGTATTGCATGACAATGTTGAAAAAATCCATCAAGATGAAAAGCGTAAAGAGCTCGGGATGTTTAAGTATTAGTCTCTCTCCTCCAATAGGTATGTAGAAGAGTCTCTATCCTTGAGATCAATGAGGTATTGGCGAAGTGAAGTCCATTGACTGTTATCGAACTCCAACTGATTTTGTCCACTGCATCGGAAGATTATTTTCGCTTGAAATGTCAGCGGGTCAAATCCAAGTATTACTTTGCTTTTGTGGAAGCCTTCATCAAGATAGTATGTATAGTTCAGCAAGAGGTTTTTCTCATAGATTCGCTGTTTCTCTCGATTCTTTTTTAGTTTCTTCTCTTTCTTGTTCACTTTTCTGGCTGAAGTAGCCTTATCAGTCTGGCTGGCCTTTTCATGCTTCTGACTGACTGACGAAGTTACTGGATCTGCTCCGTTCATTTTAAATGACTGCTTCTAGTAGTAAAACTAAAGATGTATATTTGTTACACCAGCATATATATTCACTTCTCTGCATTTACGGATGGAGTGGGGGCAAGTTCAATATGTGTTGATAATTCTATTGCATAAGTAAACATGTTTAGCCCTTGAATGCTGTAATGTTGCTTACTCTCATGATTTCAATTCAAAGATAAGAAAGTGCTATGGAGTTAAGATTTGAACCACCAAGCTAACAGGAGTAGGAGTCAGTAACAGGAAATGACACTTTGCTCCGTATTTCCTTTAGAATTTTTAGGAGTACTGCTGGGCTACAATACATTGCTTCTAGGCTAATCAGCTGTCTTTTTATCTGTTAAACTATCTATTTAGCTGTCACTTTTGCTGATGAGCTGTCTATCTTATGTGTAATGCTGTCTTTTAAGCCGATTCCCTGTCTATTTAGCTGATATGCTATCCTCTTGAGCTGTCTATTTAGCTGTCACTTTTGCTGATGAGCTGTCTATTATATGTATAATGCTGTCTATGCAGCTGTCTATTTAGCTGATGCCCTGTCTGTTTAGTTGTTATGCTGGCTGCTGAGCTAACCGTTTAGCTGATAAGCCCGTCTATTTAGCTGGTAAGTGGTCTATGTAGCTTTCTTTTTAGCTGATGCCCTGTCTGCTTAGTTGATATGCTATCTCTTTTGCTGTCTGTATAGCTATCTTTAGTTAATAAGTTGAGCGTTTGACCTTACGTGCTATCTGCCATTCGGTAAATTCATTTGATTGTTGGTAATTATCTACCCATAAAAAAATTCTTACTTTCCATATAGTTGCAGTCAGCTTTTTTTTTTACATTTACTTTAAATGTCATATTCTCATCACGATTTACGTTAGGCCTTTTGGTTACCAAGACTGCATGTTGATAATCTTCCAAGTTATTCGTAGGCATACATGGGTCAGACAAGAATCTTCACGTCTATGTTGCTCTTCTGGTGAACAAATCTTGATTAGGAGAAAGCCATTGTTATTTGCTCGAGAGTTAATTGATCTTATTTCACACTGATGCATTCTTCATAAGAATGAGTCGTCACCATTCTTTTTTATGTGTGTCAGTTTTTCTCTTGACCTCTGTCTATCTTATCTATAGGATCCTCTTTCTACAGCAATTCCATTTCAGTTCTCTAGGTTTTCATGTCTTCATAGGATTTGCGGCCTATGGGACCCTTATTGCCCACTATACTGCTCCATTGCATTGAAATTATGTTGCTACACTTATGAACTCATCCAATATGCTCAAAAATTATATGATCCCATGGATCAGCCAGTTGAATCATTTTGTAAAGCACAAACTTGTTGAATAAATCTCTACTTCATGCAAACCATTGCTAGGGCCTTAACATGAATTAGTTCAGCCTGTTGCTTAGTCGATGTATTAAGGGTTTATAGTGGAACTTATTAAGTATATTGAATCATCTTGGCGTTCTCATGTATGATCAACCCTTTTGGATTATCCGGGATATGCTATGACTGGAACGATTTTTTCCCTATCATTGAACAATTGAGTAAAATTTTGATACCTCCAACTGACTAAAAATCTGTCATTGATCCATTTTCAGAAGATGTTTGAATGGTTTGGAAGACTTGAGGCTGCATCATTACTCACAACCTGTGAAATGATTAAATATCATGGACAAATGTGTCTACATATGTACATTACAATAGCTATCAAATGTCTATGTATTAGTATCATATGATCGACTGGTCTCTTTATCATGCAAAGAGGGTTATCCACAATCACCGATCAGTTGAGCCGTCTGATACGATCATGAGTTGCCTGTTCAGCAGTTGAACTTTGGTCAACTTCACGCCAATATGTTTTCTCTTTCGCACCTGCTAACCCAATTGCCTGACGAACTCAAGGTACCCTTCTCTTTCACACCTACAACTCGAGTTGATTGGTGAGCAGAAGGTGGTGAAGGGCCTTACAGGGCTTCTACCCAGCCTGCCCCGTGGCATACATGCATGATGATCCTCGCAGAGATGCAGAATAACCTTCTACCCAGCCTACCTCATTGCCATGCAGGCATCAATGACCGGTCTTCATGCGTTATGACGCGTCATAATGCATGATGATGGGTCATCATGCCTGCATGGCAATGGGGTAGACTGGGTAGAAGGTTATTCTGCATCTCTGCGACGATCATCATGCATGCATGCCACGGGGCAGGCTGGATAGAAGCCCTGTAAGGCCCTTCACCACCTTCTGCTCACCAGTCAACTCGAGTTGTAGGTGTGAAAGAGAAGGCTACCTTGAGTTCGTCAGGCAATTGGGTTAGCAGGTGCGAAAGAGAAAACATATTGGCGTGAAGTTGACCAAAGTTCAACTGCTGAACAGGCAACTCATGATCGTATCAGACGGCTCAACTGATCGGTGATTGTGGATAACCCTCTTTGCATGATAAAGAGACCAGTCGATCATATGATACTAATACATAGACATTTGATAGCTATTGTAATGTACATATGTAGACACATTTGTCCATGATATTTAATCATTTCACAGGTTGTGAGTAATGATGCAGCCTCAAGTCTTCCAAACCATTCAAACATCTTCTGAAAATGGATCAATGACAGATTTTTAGTCAGTTGGAGGTATCAAAATTTTACTCAATTGTTCAATGATAGGGAAAAAATCGTTCCAGTCATAGCATATCCCGGATAATCCAAAAGGGTTGATCATACATGAGAACGCCAAGATGATTCAATATACTTAATAAGTTCCACTATAAACCCTTAATACATCGACTAAGCAACAGGCTGAACTAATTCATGTTAAGGCCCTAGCAATGGTTTGCATGAAGTAGAGATTTATTCAACAAGTTTGTGCTTTACAAAATGATTCAACTGGCTGATCCATGGGATCATATAATTTTTGAGCATATTGGATGAGTTCATAAGTGTAGCAACATAATTTCAATGCAATGGAGCAGTATAGTGGGCAATAAGGGTCCCATAGGCCGCAAATCCTATGAAGACATGAAAACCTAGAGAACTGAAATGGAATTGCTGTAGAAAGAGGATCCTATAGATAAGATAGACAGAGGTCAAGAGAAAAACTGACACACATAAAAAAGAATGGTGACGACTCATTCTTATGAAGAATGCATCAGTGTGAAATAAGATCAATTAACTCTCGAGCAAATAACAATGGCTTTCTCCTAATCAAGATTTGTTCACCAGAAGAGCAACATAGACGTGAAGATTCTTGTCTGACCCATGTATGCCTACGAATAACTTGGAAGATTATCAACATGCAGTCTTGGTAACCAAAAGGCCTAACGTAAATCGTGATGAGAATATGACATTTAAAGTAAATGTAAAAAAAAAAGCTGACTGCAACTATATGGAAAGTAAGAATTTTTTTATGGGTAGATAATTACCAACAATCAAATGAATTTACCGAATGGCAGATAGCACGTAAGGTCAAACGCTCAACTTATTAACTAAAGATAGCTATACAGACAGCAAAAGAGATAGCATATCAACTAAGCAGACAGGGCATCAGCTAAAAAGAAAGCTACATAGACCACTTACCAGCTAAATAGACGGGCTTATCAGCTAAACGGTTAGCTCAGCAGCCAGCATAACAACTAAACAGACAGGGCATCAGCTAAATAGACAGCTGCATAGACAGCATTATACATATAATAGACAGCTCATCAGCAAAAGTGACAGCTAAATAGACAGCTCAAGAGGATAGCATATCAGCTAAATAGACAGGGAATCGGCTTAAAAGACAGCATTACACATAAGATAGACAGCTCATCAGCAAAAGTGACAGCTAAATAGATAGTTTAACAGATAAAAAGACAGCTGATTAGCCTAGAAGCAATGTATTGTAGCCCAGCAGTACTCCTAAAAATTCTAAAGGAAATACGGAGCAAAGTGTCATTTCCTGTTACTGACTCCTACTCCTGTTAGCTTGGTGGTTCAAATCTTAACTCCATAGCACTTTCTTATCTTTGAATTGAAATCATGAGAGTAAGCAACATTACAGCATTCAAGGGCTAAACATGTTTACTTATGCAATAGAATTATCAACACATATTGAACTTGCCCCCACTCCATCCGTAAATGCAGAGAAGTGAATATATATGCTGGTGTAACAAATATACATCTTTAGTTTTACTACTAGAAGCAGTCATTTAAAATGAACGGAGCAGATCCAGTAACTTCGTCAGTCAGTCAGAAGCATGAAAAGGCCAGCCAGACTGATAAGGCTACTTCAGCCAGAAAAGTGAACAAGAAAGAGAAGAAACTAAAAAAGAATCGAGAGAAACAGCGAATCTATGAGAAAAACCTCTTGCTGAACTATACATACTATCTTGATGAAGGCTTCCACAAAAGCAAAGTAATACTTGGATTTGACCCGCTGACATTTCAAGCGAAAATAATCTTCCGATGCAGTGGACAAAATCAGTTGGAGTTCGATAACAGTCAATGGACTTCACTTCGCCAATACCTCATTGATCTCAAGGATAGAGACTCTTCTACATACCTATTGGAGGAGAGAGACTAATACTTAAACATCCCGAGCTCTTTACGCTTTTCATCTTGATGGATTTTTTCAACATTGTCATGCAATACAACAATTTGCTTACCGATTGTGTGAAGGAATACTATGACCAATATTGTGCAAGATGCAGAGAAAAAAGCGTACTTAAACTGGATATCAACGACTTCTTCACTCCAACTCAAACATCATTTGTAAATATAAACTACTCTAGGCTTTTTTATGAAATACCAGTACTATGTAACGATCTAATTTTCCATGTGATGAAATAAAATACTAAAAACCCTATAAACAATGTTTTATTTCACTTAAAGGAATTATTCATAAGGAAATTGGAAATTGAGACTTGGTGAACTACAAACTATTGTGAAAGGCTTTGAAATCAAGTATAATCTCTTGAGTCTATAAAATACTGAAGTTTATTATTGAGA
Source organism: Odontomyia ornata (assembly GCA_963969285.1). Lineage (NCBI taxonomy): Eukaryota > Metazoa > Arthropoda > Insecta > Diptera > Stratiomyidae > Odontomyia > Odontomyia ornata. The sequence goes on along the minus strand of OZ017740.1, from coordinate 81,697,031 downwards.
AACAGACCCTCATCTTAGCTGCACTGTACCAACTAGGACATGAATATATGTTAACTTGAAGTCAACACGTCGTTTTTTCCCATCACTTGACTACATATTATTCTACGGATTATTATGAGGTTTTTAAAATTCAGCAAACCAACGTAAACGACGTCAAGAAAACTAGGAAAACAGAGGACAATACACTTTCACCGCGATAAGATCTATTACAATGGTTATCCTATACTTCATGGAAGTGTACCCTGACATTTTTCCTGAACACCGAATACGAGTCGAGAATTATATGCTTAAATATGGTAATATGGGCGAGAAAGTATCTAATAAACATGGAATACACTACCAAATATGTGAATGGTCCAACTCTAATACGACATCAGGCACTGATACATGCATTTGTCATTCATACGATCAAGAGACAATAAATATTTTTAAAGTAATAAAACAGTACATACTCCTGCAGTCTCGCATACATACGACAAAGTAATAATTCATAGCATCGGGTAGTATAAATAGTCCAAACAAAATTAGAGCCAACTGGTGGCCAGCGCTATGAGAATGAAAAAGTTTAAGGAAATGCTCATCAGTAATTCATCAAGGAACATACAATTCTCATAACATACAACCAAAACAATATTGGAATTGAAACATCAACAGTTTGCACTAGAGTGAAGGGGACATAAACTACAATTATATGCTGAGGACATTGAATTGCTATATAAATTGTACAATAAACATTAAAAAAGAAGTGAGAGGACTTATTATACATTTGTATGGTCCTAATGCTTAAATAGTGCAGCTGAATAAACCTAGGTTAAGTTAATTTGAAAGTTGTTCCATATGTTATAGAATTCATAAATATATCAACCCATATATTAGATGTCCTGTAAATTGTATGAACATTTATTTATATATAACAAAAAATAGCATTACTCAATAAATTATTTCTATCAGAAAAATATACAGGTTTTTTCAATTTTATCAACTGTTTTACCACCGTCCAAGCAAACAAATATCTCAAACAACCATGCATAATAATCTAAACATTCTTAGCATATCCGAAACTCTCAAATATCAAACACTTAACTCTACCATTCATAAATATCCAATGAGAGACAAAAAAAACCCTCATTAGTTCATTCAACTCAAGTGTACATCTGTTCATCAAATTACCAGCAGACAAACACCTCCTGAAAGTAATGATCATCTCTTAACATCCTACAATGACTCGCGACCATCCTTATCAAGAACACTTCATAACATATGCTACTTGTCTATACAAGATGCGATGAGATCGATCTAAAAATAGCCTAGCATAAACTCATATGCTACCACACATCGTTATCTATACCGAACTATCTTACATAAACATTAGCCTAAGTGATCTATAGTAGCAGTGCGCCAACCCAAAACATACCCTTTATGTTGAAAACTAATTAGATCTTCTTCAAACCTATAAAAATTCAACCAAGCATCCAGCAGAAAAAAATTCTGATAAGAAAAAACTCAACAAGAATATATTTTACTTATGTGAAAATAATACTTGAATATGTCAATGAGCATACCCGACAATCCCTATGATGATAAATCTAGCATATTTAAAATGTAGGAAATACGTATTTTACAATGCTCAAATATTGAAAATGTATATGACTATAGCTGAAGTGACTTTACGCTTAATACAAGCACACAAAGTATGAGGTTTGTAAATTCTCATGCAATCATAAAGGCACTAAAAGCGATAATATGCATCCGAAAAGTATCAGCTAAATGGCATCATCCATGCATGCAAGCATTCCTAAGGAGATAACAAATTAAAAATTATCATACTCAAAAAACATCAGCAAGTTCTAAATGAAAATATACCTAGAGAAATTCTGAAATGTCAAAAAATCATACATACTGTGTAGAATATGAGACAAGCATAAAATAACAGTCTTACTCTATATTATACTGACACTCATGAAACTACTTAAACTAAATAATACAGATCCATAATAACAGCACCTAATTCAGAGTAAATATAAAAATTTATTCAATCTAGTGCATGCCTATAATGCTAGCATGACTAAAAAATATTTTCCCATGCATTATGAGCATAAACAAAGAATAATACCATAATACCAACAAACCCCTAATGTCAATTACCTAGCGCATTCACTTTTTTCTATATTAGGTTCTTCCTTTCAGTACGTACCCAAAATCAATCAATGAAAATGCGTCTATATTCCTACTCATTAGGACCACCACGATGATTTCTACATCCATCATACATAAGCTCCATAAAAAAAGTAGCATTCCAGAAGCCATAAACCGTAATATCTTTCCTCTACAACATCCATAAATAATCTCAAATTTAGAATAGATACCCAAAACATACATCTCAACATAATGATCTAAAAAATAGACCCAAGCACTTATCAAAAGGGACAAATCATATGATGTACGAACAAAATTATCACCATCTCATGCACTACAAGATCATTAATTTGAAAAATAACTCGTCTTGGAAGAAATTATTAGAATTTTTGAACAAAACCAATGAGCATCCTATAGTAAAAAAAAATGAATGAATATAGCGCCATACTTCTACATAATAGTACAATCAGAGAATGAAGTATAGAAACTGCTTTAAGAAATAAGTGATGATGATAAAGACAAACAAAATCCTGCTACAAGCAAACTGAAATTTAAAACTATACTAAATATCAAGAACGCATAACAACAAACATTAAGATCTTTTTTCCCTGCATCCATAGATTTGAACAATCAACATAGTAGTCTAACCGAATAAAATACATTGAAGACGATTCTTAAAGTACTATTACAATGAAACCGATAAAAGCAATAATATACAATAGCAATGAGTCACAAAACAAAGAAACGACGTATCCAAGCAAAAAGAAACTGAAAACGATCAATGTAAATAATAATCAGCAAACTATAACAGGCGCATCTTTGAATGGACATTTATGAAAACACGTCTCAATGCCGCGCATCACGTTACCAGCTGCCCACGACCAATACAACAAAAAATCCGCCTCCATCAAGCAAAACCATATTGCAATGCAGTGTATGCCACGCCACTTCTCTTCCACGCTGTGGATTCCGATGCCCTAAAACTCCCGCCAACAGAGAAGTCTATGCGAACGAAACACTACACTTAGCAAGCACACTCACTTGCACATGCCACGCATCCCCAAGGACAATTTCCATGCCTTACAGCATTCACCGCCGAACAAATCTACACCCCAATCACGATCCTCCAAAAAGCGACGCAAATCATTCCGAATCGCCGACAAGGCCGTCCATACTTAAAGACAGGCATCCTTTGATGAGAAACGCGGAAACTTAATCAAACGCTCACGAGACAAATTTCTACGGTTCGGTGGAAACATACACCTCAGATTACTTCCTCCAACAAGCGACGCGCATCACATCTACAATACCATCCACAGACATCAAACGAGGAGCAAAACGTACCTTAAGCAAGCACCCATGAAGGAAATTCTCACGCCTTAGAACACCCGTCGAAAGGCAAGCCCGTCACCCATCCATAATGCAAAGCCACCCGTCTATAGCAGCATGCAACTGACCGAGTCATAAAAACTTCCGGCATGCCTAGCATGATCAAGCGAATCGGTCATTTCCACACGCAGCCGTTGATCCTTAGCCAAAGACACCAATCGATGAGCAACGCGCTCCTTAACCAAGCACCCATGAAGCAAATTGTAACGCCTTAGAATATCCGTCGAAAGGCAAACCCATCGTCTATCCATAATACAAAGTTACCCATCTACAGCAGCGCCCTCCGTCACCACGCAACCACTCGCACCATGAAAAACGTCCAGCACGCCTAACGTGATCAAGCAAATCGATGATTTTCACACGCCTTATCCACCAACGCTCATCGAAGAGCAACGCGCACCTTGAGCAAGCACCCACGGAGCAAATTGTAACGCTTTAGAATACCCGTCGAAAGGCAAACCCATCGCCCATCCATAATGCAAAGTCACCCATCTACGGCAGCGCCCTCCGTCACCATGCAACCATTCGCGCCATAAAAACTACACCTCAAATTACATCTTCGAACAATCGACACGCATGACGTTTACTCGCCAATCCAATCGATGAGCAATGCGCTCCTTAAACAAGCACCCATGAAGTAAATTCCCATGCCTTAGAGCACTCCCTGACGAGCAGACCCATCACGCGTCACTAAGATCTTCACCCTCGCCGCAACCATCCATGACATCCACACCTATTCCGGACTCATACCTTCTTATCTCAGGCACCTGCCTATTCCACTCTAATATACACACCCATACACCCGAGACACACACCCATATATCTAAGGCCCACATCTACACTAATCCGATACACATATCCCCTTACGCTAGATCCACACCCTCACCGCAACCATCCAAGACATCCACACCTACTCCGGACTCACACCTTCTTATCTCAGGCACCTACCTATACCACCCTAATATACACACCAATACACCCAAGACACACACCCTCGACAACATTTGAAATTTGTATGGAAAATTTGATTTAGAACTGGTATTCTCTAGCTACTCAACTCCACTGTCTCTCTGTACTGGCTAGGGGAATATCCGAGCAAGTGGAAAGTCTTTATTGCCAACTGAGTCTCAATGATACACGAGAAGCTACCTCATGGTTCCTTACATCACATTTCACCCAAGGAAAATCAAGCTGATCGTATAATTAGCGGAATGCAATGAGTTCATTGCCTGCGAACTTTGATGGTTTCGACCTGTCTGGCTCAAAAAATATTCTGATTTCTGGCCAAAGTCATCACATTTGGTCGCCACTGAGGCGATTGAACATGTACTAGCTACTCCACAGACCTATATATTGATCTACTGGAAAACTACTCTTCGTTTTTGAAAGTAATTCGAATCACGGCTCACTGCATGCGATTCTACAATAACGCACGAGCCAAGAAAAAACATATCGGTCCGCTATATATAACAGAGGTTAACGCCGCTCGTACTACTTTGATGAAAATGATTTAGCACTTATTCTTTTTAATCGAAATATCCCAGATTGCGAAGCAAAGAGCTGTACAAAATACAGCAAACTGTCGAGACTTAGGCCATTCATGGACTAGGGGCAGGTTTTAAGACTCGGAGAACGACTCACTCAGCATCTGATTATTGTTCCGAAGTGGATCAACTTTACGCAATTACTAGTTTGACAAGAACTTAACGTCGCATTACACCGTGGCGTACAACTGACTATGTAATATCTTCGTTCGAGATACTGGATCATTGGAGAACGTAGTTTAGTTAAGCAAACCATTCGGTATTATGTAGTGTGCTGTCGTCTACGGGGCCAATACGAAGCATCAGCTCACGGCTGATTCTTCAATCGATCGAGTGATTCTTGTCAAGCCATTTTTTCACTCAGGCACAGAATATACCAACCTTTGAAATGCCACGCAGGGTTCCGAACCGAATGTTCTTCAAAACTTGCGTCTGCATCTTCGTCTGTTTTGTCATCAAAGCAGTGCACTGGGAGCTAGCTCTTGACCTCACCACAGATGCTTTCAAAACAGCCTTTTGCAGTTTCGTCAGCCATTCAGTACAGTGCGCTAAGCTTTACAGCGGCAACGGACGCAGCATTGTGGCGGTCGACATACAACTCACTAAACATATCGAAGAGCTAATCAAAGCACCTGAGACGTTCAGAGGCTCTGTTAAGGGAAGATACTGAATAAAGCTTCATTTCATCCGGATCAGCACGCTTCGGTGGTCTTAGGGGGGCTGGTGTGAAATCCTTCAAACACCATTTTAAGCGGATCGTCGGGACCCACATACTTGATGTAAACGAGATGCTGTCTCTTATCTGTGAGATAGAGGCTTGCTCTAACTCACGTTCACTTTACTCCATCACGAGCGACTTCATGGATATGAATGCCTTAACACCAGGACATTTCTTAGTCAGGGAAAACTTGCTAGCTGTTCCGACACCATATACCATAGAGTGCTCGATTAATCGACCCAGACGATGGTAGCTAGTTCAGGATATGCAAAAAAATATATGGAATAGTTGGCAACATGAGTACATGCATCATTTACAACTGCGGCATAACTGGCGAAATATGAAGGAAGAAGCCAAAATTAACGATCTAGTTATATTAAAGGACGAACATTTACCACCCACTCAATGGGATCTGGGCAGAATCGCAAATGCACATCCCGGAGATGATGGTAGCACGAAACGCACAGTTGCTAAGGTCTGCGTACTTCCAGCCGATACTTCAGCCGAACAGACGAAAGTTTCACTAAGTGATACCGTACATTCAATTAACTAGAAAAATCAACATCCCTCACGGTGGGCGGAGTCTTTGAATTAAGCATTTTCTTCATGCTACATATGAGGAGGGCGGAATGTTGAAGACTTATCTACCACTGCTATTACCATTGGCCAGTCGCAACAAGAAACCAGTTTTGCAACATCAGTCTCACTACGACCTCCAAAACGTTCGGTTTGCCTGTGCGCTTGCACGTTTCCTAATTTTATAAACTTGAACTCTGTTGTACAAAAAGTACTCTTTTCCTATAAGATCCTTTCAAAAACCCAATTCGAGCCCTTTGCAAATGCATATCTCCACGATATCACGTGTCATTGTTATTGTGATTGATTGTAAATTTTCAATTGACTGTCAATTGGCTATTTATGCCTTGGTTTTTTTGAAATTTTCAGAAAATAAGCATTTAATACCAGCTGATTCAAATTCAAGGTTTTGGCAAATTTAAGGGTCACCTTCCAGTTTTATACGCAAAAACGTAAAGCTCACATAATGTACTATTATCAACAAAGTTGATGGAGTTATGACTTCTGAGGCATTTGTTGGCCGTGTACTTATAAAGACCTACTTCCTTGATTTTTTTTCAGGTTTTTTTCGAATCAAAGGTATTTAATCGCGAGAGGAACTCACAAAAATATGTTTCGTATATTTCCCCTCCGCCTGCACCCCTCGAAGCAAAAAGTGTTAGCTTAAGACCTGGTTTGGAGAGTTCTCATCAGGACCTTTCATATGATATCCATTTTTTTACAAAGGTCATTCCCCTATATGGGGAGACCCCCTTTAGCACTTTATAATAATTATTTTATACTGAACCTTTTAAAAAGTCACAATTTTACAACTACACAGCAAATTTCAGGTTTCTGATTTAAGTAGTTTGCCAGAAAATTTGCTGTGGCACACAGACGGATGGATGGACAGACAGGACATGATTTTTATCGGGTTTTGGAATACCGTTAAAAATGAAAAGAATATAAATTCAAATATGTTATTAAATTAGTTCAAACATGAAATTAAATGAATGTTTTCAAACAGAAAATAATTACTACGAAAATCAAACGCAAACTTCAAACAAACGAAGCAAGTCTAACTTATCTGTAGTAGAAGACCCTACTAAAATCGCGTCCTGTTTTTCTGTCGGTATGTTATCGGCGATTTTTCTTGCAAAGTACTTAAGCTAGAAACATCAAATTTTGTATGTAGGTGTTAAGGGGTGCCTTCTTCAAAGTTCAACTACAAAAAAAAAGTATAAGGTATTTAAGGAGGGTCTCCCCATATAGGGGATTGGCGCAAAAAAATTGTAATAAAGGTAGCCGATATGGGTATCAAATGAATGATCTTGATAAGAAGTTTTCAAGACAAGTTTTTGTCCTAGCGTTTTTTGGTTCAAGTGACGCACAGGGAGGGGAATGGACGAATCAATTTGACATTGAAAAGGTCCAAATGGCGTCTGTGGCAAAAATTTCACGGAAACCAGCTGGCACCCATCTTATCAGACGCATCGTTAAAGACAATCAACGAGCTCTAGATGGAAGTGAAAGTAGCCATTACAGACATCAAGCCCAGCGCAAGAGAAATGATTGGTTCGACGATGACTGCCAGAATGCGTTGGACAAAAAAAATCAGGCGTACAAAGATCATACGAGTATAAGTAGGAAAACCAGGACGAAGGGAGAACATTATGAAAATCTCAGGATATTAGTGAATAAGATAATTACGATTAAGAAAATAAAATAATATGATGATCAATTGAGAAGTATCGATGTAAGCTTAGTGAGCATGAACACAAGACAAGCATACAAAGTGGTGAAAAGCCTGAAACTTGGTTATCAGCCCAAAACCACGATCTGTCGTGATAACATCGGCAATATCATCGCTGATGAAACCAAGATTTAGGAAAGATGAGCATCATACTTCACAAAACTCCTTAATTGTCCACACAGCTCGAGAACATCGGCGCTTATAGATGTCGGTGGAGAGCTTCCACTGGCCTCATGAACTCTGGATGAAGTGTATTCCATCGTCAAAGCCCAAAAGAAAAACAAGGCGCTAGGCATCGATGAGATTCCAGTGAAGTTATCGTGGCAGCAGTGTTCATAAGGCTATTTGGAAAGTCATCCAGCACATTTGGCATTAAGAACACATGCCGGAAGAGTGGAGCCAATCAATTTTATTCCCTATCCACAAAAAAGGTGACAAGGTACAGTGCGAAAATTATAGAAGTATATCACAGACGGGCACCAAATTTTGTGGACTTTAAGCAAGCATACGGCAGTATTGATCATAACGTACTGTACTAAATTATGCTTTGCTTTGGCATTCCAGCCAAATTCGTCTGTCTTACCAAAATCACAATGACGTTGACGACCTCCTAAGTAAGCATCAGTAACCAACTCGCCGGTGCCTTTAATAAAAATATTGGACTAAACAGGGAGGTAGGCTGTCTCCGTTGCTATTCAATTTGGCTCTGGACTACGTCATTAGAAAGCTACCTATCTATACACGGGATACATTACTATACAAGTCAAGCTAAGTAGTAGTCTATGCGGACGACATCAATATTTCTCACGGTCATTTACAACTTTCGAAAAACTCGTCCTGAAAATTGACAACAAAGCAAAACTAGGAGTGCTACAAAGCAATGAAAATAAAACAAAACTCATGACGCAGTCGAAAAAAAATAACCCAAATACACAACTTATCACCCTCGGCGAATACAAGATCGAAAACATTAGCGAATTTGTGTATTTAGGCGCCAAAATAACGAGAGCTGCTAATGAATGAGACGAAATACGCCGGAGAATACAGCTTGTAAAGAAAATATTTTTTTTCAGTTTTGACGATCTTGAAGACCAGCTGCATACACAGGAAAACAAAGCTTCAAGTAAACGAATCTGTGATAGGACCTGTGTTATGCTATGGGTCCTGAGGTAAATAGTCGGAGCAAAGCTAGACGGAGACGAAAGGCAAATTCGATACAACCATGAGCTATATAGAGTTCTCAATGATTGTAAGGGTGCGGAAACTGCAATGGGCTGGCCATATAAATTGTATGGACGAACAACGGATACCCAAAAAGGTACTCGTTGGGAAAACTGAAGGGCGGAGACTAGTGGTGAAACCGAGGAAAGGTTGGCTTGACTCGGTCGACCAGGACAATTCACCGCTGCTCGGATTTCATATTTGGAGGATGCGGTCAATAGACCGAGATAGTTGGAGGTGCTGTTTGCAGGAAGCGAAGGTCCAAGAGGGGCTGTAGTGCTACGAAGAAAAAAAAAGAACAGTAGCTATCTGCTGTGTCAAAGTAGAAGTGTGTGCACGGATATTAACTTCGTTATTGATGCGCGAGCAGTGTTGCAACTACTCTCGCGAGCGGTGTCGCGAGTAGAACGCAAAAGTGTCCGACAATCAAGCTTGCAGGTCTAAACATGAAGCTCCGCTCTATTCATTTCTCGCACTTGCACTGTTGCCCGATCAAGCATTGGGAGATATTTCACGACACTTTTGCGCGAGTATGGTTAGTGAGTGGTTGTGCTAAGTCTCGCGTATTTCTAATTATGTTACTATGGCTGAAGATTAGAGTATGCAATTGACTCCTGAGCAATTATCGGATTGCATTTTGGAAACGACAACAAATGACAGCAAGAAGTGGACTGATTTGGAGACAAGGAAATTAATTTCTTTGTATGAAGAAAAGGAATTACAATGGAACGTAAAATTTGCAGAATATAGAAATAGAGTTAAAAAATAGCATGCACTACGTGATACTGGCAAAACATTGAGAGTCGATGTACCTGAAGTACAGAGAAAAGTGCATAATTTAAGGAGTCAATTCAACTCGGAGCTGAAGAAATTAAAAAAAAAGCATCAGGTCAGACAACGGATGAAGTTTATGTTTCAAACTGGCCCTACTTCGCTGCTACTTTGCTATTCTGTGAACTCCATACGAACTTGTTCTGCAGGCTTTGGGTGGTTTCTGCTTTTTGTTGCTTGTAGAGAGAGCAAGTGTTTTTCAGGCATACCCTCTTCTAAACGCCAGGATCCATCAATCAAGTTACCGGTTTCAGCGTCTTCCATATCAAATGTTCCTTGAGAGGCATACCTCTTTTTGGAATCTTTTCCTTGCATAAGATAATTATGCAGCATGCAGATTGCCAAAACAACAACCTTAACTCTTTCTGGATGCAATAACATTGGTTTTCGTAAAACCCTAAATCTGTTAGCAGCCAACCCAAACACATTTTCAACAACTCTTCTGCATCGAGATAGCCGATAGTTGAACACACGTTGCTTTAGAGGTAGGTTGCAAAACGGATAAAGTTTCATCAGATAGGTGTTTAATGCGAATGTATCATCAGCAACTATCACATATGGCATTGGTTTCTGTCTTCCTCTTAATCGAGAACAATCTGGTAGATCTAGGGACCCGTTAACGATGCTCTCTTTTAGGGAACTGTTGTTAAACACCCCACCATCAGAAATTCTTCCACAACATCCAACATCAATGTAGATAAACTTGTAGTTACTGTCAACCAATGCGAGCAACACAATGCTGTGAATTCCCTTGTAGTTAAAGTACAAACTTCCACTGTTTGGAGGTGCTTGCATTACAATATGTTTGCCGTCGAGCGCACCAACGCAATTAGGAAAATTCCATTGAATATCAAAACCTGTAGCAATATTTTTCCATTCATCTTTGGTTCCCGGCAATGAGAGATAAAATAACACACGATATTTCAAAATGTAATTACGGAAAGATACATATACAAAATAACCACACCACTGCTACCACCATTTATGCATACTCATAGCGAGGACTACATACGAGTATATCTTAAAAGTGGTTTCCATTTCAGGCAATGAAAGCGAAGAATGGCAACTTTGAAACAGCTGGAGAGTTACAATCTGAAGACGAGGATATTGAGCAGTCTTACACATGCATGACTGAACTGCAAGGAGATGCAGAAGCTGAAACTCGAGCACCTCCAGTCAAGAAAAAAAAGATCAAGCCCTCTCAAGATGTACCACTCTACTTTTAGCAGGAAGTACGTCAACTAAATCAAACCAACGATGAGGAACAGGTATTTGGCGATTTTTGTGCCTCAGAGCTAAGACAGATAAAAAACCCTGCCAATAAACGTATATTCAAAAAAGTTAACATGGAAGCCATCACAAACATTGGGGAAGCTGAAGCATTGGGGTTGGTTTACACGCCATACAATCGGTCCTTTGATGTCAATTTTTCTGTTCCCTCTACAATGCCTTTTCCGTCTCCCGGATCAAGCGATCATTCCTACCCTTTTCCATTGCAGAACCAGGGAAAACCGGCAAGCAGTATTCAGCAGCAATATATATATATATATATATATATATATATATATATATATATATATATATATATATATATATATATATATATATATATACATATATATATATATATATATATATATATATATATATATATATATATATATATATATATATATATATACATACATATATATATATATATATATATATATATATATATATATAAAGTGATCTCCGCAATAGGTAAATTCCTCTCGAGGAATTTACCTAATTAATAACAACACAGCAATTTATATTAAAGTTTATTTATTGTTCCATGTTTAGGATTTAAAAAAGAAAATACAAAATCCTACTAAAACCGGTACCTGTAAACTAGGCGTTTTCGTCATAACTACTTAGCTGCAACAAGATCGGTTCATGTCTAGATTGTTCCAGTGGTAACATTTGTTGTTGCTGCTGAATACTGCTTGCCGGTTTTCCCTGGTTCTGCAATGGAAAAGGGTAGGAATGATCGCTTGATCCGGGAGACGGAAAAGGCATTGTAGAGGGAACAGAAAAATTGACATCAAAGGACCGATTGTATGGCGTGTAAACCAACCCCAATGCTTCAGCTTCCCCAATGTTTGTGATGGCTTCCATGTTAACTTTTTTGAATATACGTTTATTGGCAGGGTTTTTTATCTGTCTTAGCTCTGAGGCACAAAAATCGCCAAATACCTGTTCCTCATCGTTGGTTTGATTTAGTTGACGTACTTCCTGCTAAAAGTAGAGTGGTACATCTTGAGAGGGCTTGATCTTTTTTTTCTTGACTGGAGGTGCTCGAGTTTCAGCTTCTGCATCTCCTTGCAGTTCAGTCATGCATGTGTAAGACTGCTCAATATCCTCGTCTTCAGATTGTAACTCTCCAGCTGTTTCAAAGTTGCCATTCTTCGCTTTCATTGCCTGAAATGGAAACCACTTTTAAGATATACTCGTATGTAGTCCTCGCTATGAGTATGCATAAATGGTGGTAGCAGTGGTGTGGTTATTTTGTATATGTATCTTTCCGTAATTACATTTTGAAATATCGTGTGTTATTTTATCTCTCATTGCCGGGAACCAAAGATGAATGGAAAAATATTGCTACAGGTTTTGATATTCAATGGAATTTTCCTAATTGCGTTGGTGCGCTCGACGGCAAACATATTGTAATGCAAGCACCTCCAAACAGTGGAAGTTTGTACTTTAACTACAAGGGAATTCACAGCATTGTGTTGCTCGCATTGGTTGACAGTAACTACAAGTTTATCTACATTGATGTTGGATGTTGTGGAAGAATTTCTGATGGTGGGGTGTTTAACAACAGTTCCCTAAAAGAGAGCATCGTTAACGGGTCCCTAGATCTACCAGATTGTTCTCGATTAAGAGGAAGACAGAAACCAATGCCATATGTGATAGTTGCTGATGATACATTCGCATTAAACACCTATCTGATGAAACTTTATCCGTTTTGCAACCTACCTCTAAAGCAACGTGTGTTCAACTATCGGCTATCTCGATGCAGAAGAGTTGTTGAAAATGTGTTTGGGTTGGCTGCTAACAGATTTAGGGTTTTACGAAAACCAATGTAATTGCATCCAGAAAGAGTTAAGGTTGTTGTTTTGGCAATCTGCATGCTGCATAATTATCTTATGCAAGGAAAAGATTCCAAAAAGAGGTATGCCTCTCAAGGAACATTTGATATGGAAGACGCTGAAACCGGTAACTTGATTGATGGATCCTGGCGTTTAGAAGAGGGTATGCCTGAAAACCACTTGTTCTCTCTACAAGCAACAAAAAGCAGAAACCACCCAAAGCCTGCAGAACAAGTTCGTATGGAGTTCACAGAATAGCAAAGTAGCAGCGAAGTAGGGCCAGTTTGAAACATAAACTTCATCCGTTGTCTGACCTGATGCTTTTTTTTTAATTTCTTCAGCTCCGAGTTGAATTGACTCCTTAAATTATGCACTTTTCTCTGTACTTCAGGTACATCGACTCTCAATGTTGTGCCAGTATCACGTAGTGCTTGCTATTTTTTAACTCTATTTCTATATTCTGCAAATTTTACGTTCCATTGTAATTCCTTTTCTTCATACAAAGAAATTAATTTCCTTGTCTCCAAATCAGTCCACTTCTTGCTGTCATTTGTTGTCGTTTCCAAAATGCAATCCGATAATTGCTCAGGAGTCAATTGCATACTCTAATCTTCAGCCATAGTAACATAATTAGAAATACGCGAGACTTAGCACAACCACTCACTAACCATACTCGCGCAAAAGTGTCGTGAAATATCTCCCAATGCTTGATCGGGCAACAGTGCAAGTGCGAGAAATGAATAGAGCGGAGCTTCATGTTTAGACCTGCAAGCTTGATTGTCGGACACTTTTGCGTTCTACTCGCGACACCGCTCGCGAGAGTAGTTGCAACACTGCTCGCGCATCAATAACGAAGTTAATATCCGTGCACACACTTCTACTTTGACACAGCAGATAGCTACTGTTCTTTTTTTTTCTTCGTAGCACTACAGCCCCTCTTGGACCTTCGCTTCCTGCAAACAGCACCTCCAACTATCTCGGTCTATTGACCGCATCCTCCAAATATGAAATCCGAGCAGCGGTGAATTGTCCTGGTCGACCGAGTCAAGCCAACCTTTCCTCGGTTTCACCACTAGTCTCCGCCCTTCAGTTTTCCCAACGAGTACCTTTTTGGGTATCCGTTGTTCGTCCATACAATTTATATGGCCAGCCCATTGCAGTTTCCGCACCCTTACAATCATTGAGAACTCTATATAGCTCATGGTTGTATCGAATTTGCCTTTCGTCTCCGTCTAGCTTTGCTCCGACTATTTACCTCAGGACCCATAGCATAACACAGGTCCTATCACAGATTCGTTTACTTGAAGCTTTGTTTTCCTGTGTATGCAGCTGGTCTTCAAGATCGTCAAAACTGAAAAAAAATATTTTCTTTACAAGCTGTATTCTCCGGCGTATTTCGTCTCATTCATTAGCAGCTCTCGTTATTTTGGCGCCTAAATACACAAATTCGCTAATGTTTTCGATCTTGTATTCGCCGAGGGTGATAAGTTGTGTATTTGGGTTATTTTTTTTCGACTGCGTCATGAGTTTTGTTTTATTTTCATTGCTTTGTAGCACTCCTAGTTTTGCTTTGTTGTCAATTTTCAGGACGAGTTTTTCGAAAGTTGTAAATGACCGTGAGAAATATTGATGTCGTCCGCATAGACTACTACTTAGCTTGACTTGTATAGTAATGTATCCCGTGTATAGATAGGTAGCTTTCTAATGACGTAGTCCAGAGCCAAATTGAATAGCAACGGAGACAGCCTACCTCCCTGTTTAGTCCAATATTTTTATTAAAGGCACCGGCGAGTTGGTTACTGATGCTTACTTAGGAGGTCGTCAACGTCATTGTGATTTTGGTAAGACAGACGAATTTGGCTGGAATGCCAAAGCAAAGCATAATTTAGTACAGTACGTTATGATCAATACTGCCGTATGCTTGCTTAAAGTCCACAAAATTTGGTGCCCGTCTGTGATATACTTCTATAATTTTCGCACTGTACCTTGTCACCTTTTTTGTGGATAGGGAATAAAATTGATTGGCTCCACTCTTCCGGCATGTGTTCTTAATGCCAAATGTGCTGGATGACTTTCCAAATAGCCTTATGAACACTGCTGCCACGATAACTTCACTGGAATCTCATCGATGCCTAGCGCCTTGTTTTTCTTTTGGGCTTTGACGATGGAATACACTTCATCCAGAGTTCATGAGGCCAGTGGAAGCTCTCCACCGACATCTATAAGCGCCGATGTTCTCGAGCTGTGTGGACAATTAAGGAGTTTTGTGAAGTATGATGCTCATCTTTCCTAAATCTTGGTTTCATCAGCGATGATATTGCCGATGTTATCACGACAGATCGTGGTTTTGGGCTGATAACCAAGTTTCAGGCTTTTCACCACTTTGTATGCTTGTCTTGTGTTCATGCTCACTAAGCTTACATCGATACTTCTCAATTGATCATCATATTATTTTATTTTCTTAATCGTAATTATCTTATTCACTAATATCCTGAGATTTTCATAATGTTCTCCCTTCGTCCTGGTTTTCCTACTTATACTCGTATGATCTTTGTACGCCTGATTTTTTTTGTCCAACGCATTCTGGCAGTCATCGTCGAACCAATCATTTCTCTTGCGCTGGGCTTGATGTCTGTAATGGCTACTTTCACTTCCATCTAGAGCTCGTTGATTGTCTTTAACGATGCGTCTGATAAGATGGGTGCCAGCTGGTTTCCGTGAAATTTTTGCCACAGACGCCATTTGGACCTTTTCAATGTCAAATTGATTCGTCCATTCCCCTCCCTGTGCGTCACTTGAACCAAAAAACGCTAGGACAAAAACTTGTCTTGAAAACTTCTTATCAAGATCATTCATTTGATACCCATATCGGCTACCTTTATTACAATTTTTTTGCGCCAATCCCCTATATGGGGAGACCCTCCTTAAATACCTTATACTTTTTTTTTGTAGTTGAACTTTGAAGAAGGCACCCCTTAACACCTACATACAAAATTTGATGTTTCTAGCTTAAGTACTTTGCAAGAAAAATCGCCGATAACATACCGACAGAAAAACAGGACGCGATTTTAGTAGGGTCTTCTACTACAGATAAGTTAGACTTGCTTCGTTTGTTTGAAGTTTGCGTTTGATTTTCGTAGTAATTATTTTCTGTTTGAAAACATTCATTTAATTTCATGTTTGAACTAATTTAATAACATATTTGAATTTATATTCTTTTCATTTTTAACGGTATTCCAAAACCCGATAAAAATCATGTCCTGTCTGTCCATCCATCCGTCTGTGTGCCACAGCAAATTTTCTGGCAAACTACTTAAATCAGAAACCTGGAATTTGCTGTGTAGTTGTAAAATTGTGACTTTTTAAAAGGTTCAGTATAAAATAATTATTATAAAGTGCTAAAGGGGGTCTCCCCATATAGGGGAATGACCTTTGTAAAAAAATGGATATCATATGAAACAATCTAGACATGAACCGATCTTGTTGCAGCTAAGTAGTTATGACGAAAACGCCTAGTTTACAGGTACCAGTTTTAGTAGGATTTTGTATTTTCTTTTTTAAATCCTAAACATGGAACAATAAATAAACTTTAATATAAATTGCTGTGTTGTTATTAATTAGGTAAATTCCTCGAGAGGAATTTACCTATTGCGGAGATCACTTTATATATATATATATATATATATATATATATATATATATATATATATATATATATATATATATATATATATATATATATAGATATATATATATATATATATATATATATATTTATATATATATATATAGATATATATGTATATATATATATATATATATATATATATATATATATATATATATATATATATATATATATATATATATATATATATATATATATATATATATATATATATATATATATATATATATTTATATATATATCCGGGATATAACGAAATTTGTAAACATGGTGGAGGTCGCAATTTTGCTTCGATTCGCACCAAATTTTCAGGAAAGGTGTATTGAGTAAAAATCTCGGCTCGGAAAAATCGGACGATAAATAAGAAAGTCGAAAATGTTATTCTTAATTTTATTAGCTACTATTTTGAACAAAACTAGGTGATGTATATTCTGGCCAAATATTAGTTCTGTACGAACGAACGAATTAAGAAGTTAAAGTTTTCGTGTTCATGAGAATATTAAAGTGAATACACAGTCTGTACACGTAAAAGTATTAACCTTACCTTCATTAACGTTTCGTTGAGGGAGTAAAAAATCGCTGCACACACTTCCGGTACGAATATACTTGTTGTACATGCTGGGATTCTGAATAGATACATCATAGAATGATACGAGTCACCTAAAAATTTATATCTAGGTTGACTGAATGGTTAAAAAACTTATGTTAACTTACCATGAAGAAAGCGTAAGGTTACCATCAACCGCTCACTTGCTGGTATAGATTCCCTCAAAACAGTATCCTGTTTCTGGATTTTAGGTCCAACAATGTGTAGCAAATCCTCCAATTCGCCAGCAGACATCCTTATAAAATTCCTGAACTGTAGAGAGTCTTCAATTCTTAGTTCATTAATTAAATTATGGAACGCTCCTAGATCTTGCCTTCTTTCTATCCAATCTCGAACCCATATTCGTCTCTTCTGCTTTTTCCTTTCATTTGCTCTCACCCAATAATCCACTATCACAAGTGCACCAGCAATTTTAACGCATCTGTTTGGCGGCATGGTTAGAATCGACTGAAATTGGCATGGAAGAGACTGCTTAAGCAAGTTGGCATTGTGTTGAATTCTCTCACGTGTAAACGGAGGTTATACGAACTGTCGCAACAACCAGAGACACTAGCTCGCGCGAGAGCTCGCAAGCCAACTTGCGGCCAACTCTCCGGAAAAATTGCATCATTGTGTTTACGCTACACGACACTACTTGCGCAATTATTGTCGCAATTTTTCTCGCAGTTGTAAACCTAGCATTAAGTACATTCAGATTTAGGTATTGTTACCAGAAAACACCCCAATTTACGTTTTTTGAATGCATCGGAGTCTCTGTTATGAAGCAGGCTGAACCTCATTGAAGAATATGTCTCCAAAATTACTATCCAAATTGCCATCGGTACTCCCAGATGTCAATGTTGCTCGCAGATGTTAATGCTTAAAGTTCCACCCAATTGGTGCATCGGCTGAGGTTTTGTAGGCCCCAGTCTCACTAGTTGAAGACGGGCGTGGGTGCCAGTTTGCTTCTGCCCTGAACCACTGAGTTTGTGGTTTGCCAAGGTGAGAACTTGTATTCACTAAGCCTTTTCTATGGCAACCCTCAAACAAATTGGAATTTTACAAAGAATTGTAAAGGCAAAAGTCCAACGAACGAACTACGATTTTTCCTGATATCAATTTTTTTTTAAAATCAAAGAACTAACTTCATATTTGGAAACAGGCAGATCTTTATTCTTCATTACCTTGAAGGTTGAGTTCTTTTCACTGAAATAATTAATACGAATTTGAAGTGTCAAAACAAAGAAGTGTCAAAGTTTCGGCTCTTAGAACTTCTTGTTTTAAGTGAATAAATAAATACTGTCATATATTAGAATCAGCTGTGTCTAATAAGTGAAGTGGTTCTAGTTTTGTGCTATCAAGTTCGAGATAAGTAGCGATCTTTTAACTCATTAATTTCATTGTTTCAATTTTTACTTAGGCGAAAAAATATTAACGGAATCGGGAATTTCTCGCTTTGGTTTTGGAGTAGGATTCCCGAGTAGTTAAATTAATTGTAAAGAATTTTTGAATTTTGAATTTAATTCTAAATTTATATTTTGTAATTTTTAAATTATTTTTTTTTGCTAGTGCGGCTTTCTACGCTTTTCATTTACTATATAAAATAAAAAAAAAACGAATTAAAAATATAACCGGGAATTGAGGATGATATAAAATTTATAAAAAGCAAATAATAAATAAAAGTAAAAAGAATCAGTAAAAGTTTGAATAAAAATTTAAACAAGTTGGGTAAACAGACCTACGCTCATGTCAGAAGGATTTTGTATTCAATTTACAAAATGCAGTCACCAGATCGAATCAAATCAAGAAACATGTCAACGACAATTTTATTGGAGAAAATATGAAATACGAAGATCATACTATTATTAACAAAGTTGAAAGAATTTCGACTCCTAAGGTCTTCGTTATTGTTATACTCATAAATATCTCCCTTGATAATTTTTTCAGCTGTCCATTCGCGAGGGAGGAAAAACATTTTATATGTATTTCCCCCCTGTGCCCCCACTGAAGCAAAAACTGACAGTTTAAGAACTTTTTTCAAAAGCTCCCATGAAAATTTTCATTTCATACTCATATCGGCTACGTTTGATGAATTTTTTTTTCAGGGGCCACTCTCCTGTACTGTTATCATCGATTTATGGCCAATTTTTTCGAATCCTAGAATGGTTACAAAACCCTTTTGCTAGGAGCTATCTCCCACCTCCTTGACTTGTTTCACCTTTGAGCATTAATTCAGTCATTCATTAAATTGAATCAAGTGTTCAAAGCATGCACCTTAAACGATGAAGTTGGGAAAAAATAACTCAAAATTATTCAATCTTCGCATTTAAAACAGCCACTATTTTGTTTTACGATTACTGATGCCACTAGCTGAACTGATTCTCAAAGATATTCATGACACCTATCATTCCTGAAATTTGCATGCAAATCCTAGCAAAACTGTAGTGTCTGAGTCGGTAAAAAGCGTATGTTGTTCCATAGCCATACGAGTAGGTTGGCATAGTAATAAATGCAGCGCATATTGTTCCATAGTAATACAGGAAAATTCAAACCGCTATAACTTCGCTAAATATGATTCAATCTTTATGAAACTTTCAGGATAGATCAATCTTATAAATAGACATCTACGTATTTCATTTCATTGAATTTAAGGGTACCGTTAAGATTTTATTTAAGAAAACATAAAATCGATAAATCATACTATTACTAACAAAGTTGAGTGAATTGCGACTTCTAACGTATTTGTTGTTATTATACTCACCAAGGCCTACATTCCTGATTTTTTTCAGATTTTTCGGATCACAGGTGTCCAATCGCGAGGGGGGGGACACAAATATTTCGTGTATTCCCCCTCCCTGTGCGCCCCTCGAAGCAAACTTTGCCAAACTAAGAACTGTTTTGAAAAGTTCTCACCAAGACCTTCCATTTGATACCCATATAGGCTACCTCCAATGAAATTGTTTTTCGGGGGGTCACTCCCCTATATGGGGAGACCCCCCTTAAATACCTTATAAAAAATTTTTGTAGTTGAACTTTAAAGAGAATACCACATTACACCTACATAGCTTAAGTAGTTTCCGAGAAAAACTACTGTGACACACGGACGGACGGACGGACGGACAGACAGACGGACAGACGGACAGACAGGAGGCGAAACTAGTAGGGTTTTGTAAAATCATTTTACAAATCCCTAAAACGGGGAACTTATAATGGCTACTAAACCAGCCAAGGATAAGTGTGGGAAGTGTAGGAACTCCGTGGAGGATGCCCACTCGGCTATGGGATGTGATGGCTTCTGCCTCAAGTGGTTCAACTTTAGGTGTACCAAAATGTCGGAAGAGAGATATCGGGCTATTATGGACATCACCGAAGATGTTATTTGGATGTGTGCTGGATGTAGAGCCAGCACCATAAGTCTAAAGAAGACCAACTCATCCAACAAATGATAAATTTGCAAAGCCAAATTGAAGAGATGAACTCAAATGTATTCTTACTAATAGATAAATCTACGTCTGCCAGCAAGTCCTCATATGCCGAAATTATTAAAAATTCTACCTCTCCTCCATCAGTGCATCAATCAAATGCAATATCGCAAAAAGGGATTATAATTAAGCCTAAAAATCACTCTTCCTCAGAAAAAACACTGATTGATTTTAAGTCGAGGATCAGGCCATCAAAATGTAAAATTCCTCTACAGCTAATGAGGCCTATTCGTAATGGTGGGGCGGATTAAAACATCGACCAATGAAAGTGCTATTTCCTTTTTAATAAAGCAATGGATGCAGAAAAAGAGGAGTATGATGTTGCTGAGACCAGATTGCGACAACCTAGACTTGTCATCAATGGACTAGAAAAACAATACTCAAATAATGAATAAAGAAATGAGATCGAGTCATTAAATCCAAATAGAGCGAGATTCTATGGAACTTGTACATGCTAGGCGGACAAGAAATGGAAGGTGGTTGCACATCATCCAGGTAAATGGGAGCATGTATAAGAGGCTTGCAAATAGATACATTAATATAGATTATGGTTCGTATTTGGTGAAGGATGACTTTAACGTCACGAAGTGTTATCGTCACGAGGTGTTATAAGTGTCAAAAATACAATCACGAAACATCAAAATGTGAAGGTGAGCAAATAAGTGTAAAATGTGGAGGAAAGCATGACTTGAAGGACTGCAAAAGCATGATTGAGAAATGCTCCAACTGTATTGGTAACAATAATAATGCTCATCATTCTCACAGAGCTGACTTTGTAGAGTGTCTGGAGTTTCAACGCAGAATATTGATCGCTAGGAGGTGCACCGACTACAACTTCGATGATTGCTAATCTTTCTAATCAATCAAGTGGAACAAATTTAACACTCATGTATGCTAATATAAGAAGCTTAAGACACAAGCTAAATGATATTCAGATTTACCTGCAGCAAAATCCTGACAGATTTGGTTATTCTCAATGAAGTCTGGATTTACCCAGAAGAAGCACGGTTTTACAATATTGAAGGATATTATGCGGTATTCTCCTGCAGACCTGGAAGAGGTGGAGGTACAGCAATGTACGTAAAAATACAATCAATTTCATTACCAAGAGAGTGGCGCCTGATAAGTATAACGTTAGATTAATTAAAGTACGCCATGCAGATAAAAAATAAAATTAGGGACGTACTACAATCCCAATCGTATGAATGCGCAAGATTTTTGCACAGTACTAGATATATCATTCTCAACTGAAAAAAATTTAATCACAGTAGTGGACGAGAACATTGATATACTAATTGAATCACCAGAAACAAGGATTTATAAGGATACGTTAGAATCAAATGGAACGGTAATCATAAACAATAACCAAATTACTCGCCCAGTGTCAAATACCTGTCTGGATCATATAGTAACCAATGATTTAAAAGCCGCTGAAAGCATGACATACATATTTGAGGACTGGCCGGAACTGGATCACCGTGTGTTAAAAATTGCTATTCAAGACCCAACCCTGAACAAACAGAAGCCGACCTACAAAACATTCAGATATCTTGACAAGGAGCTCTTTAAATCAAACATACGAGAGTTACTGGAAAAGTGGAAACCAAATAGTATTATTGAACTCAAAAATATCATCATATCTGCTAAGCAAAGCTCTAAAATTGAGAAAAAAATCAGGTGTCGACAACGGACTTGGATAACGAAGAAAGGAATTGATGCAAGTATTTAAAAAGGATGGCATACATGGACTACAGGAAGAACAATGGAAACCAGAATCACTAAAGATATCGTTGTCAGCTCAGCAAGCAATTTAAATACTACAAATATCTCAATAAATTCCATCCTTCACATTCATCAAACAAATACAAGGGAAGTCTTAAATGTAATCAATGAATTGAAAAAGAATACGGCGCCAGGCATCGAAAGCATCACGATGAATGAGATTAGTATAATAAAGGAGGAAATAGCCGAGATTATGGCATATTTTATAAACGTGTATATTAGGAATGGGACTTTTTTGGAAGAAGAAAAACTTGCAAAAAATAGTTCCTATATTTAAGGATGGTGATCATCTCGACCCGAACTATTATCGCCCGATTGCGCCGCTGACGGGATTTAGTAAGATATTTGAAAAAATACTAAACAATCGATTGAAATCATTCTTAGTTGAAAACCCTATCATAAGCCAACATCAGTTTGGTTTTTAAAAGAAGAGCAAGAGTAATTTGGATGCCCTACATTCTGTCATATTTTTCATCAATCTAGGACTTGACAGAGGTGATTATGTCATCGCAATTTTTGCGGATTTTAAAAAAGCATTCGATACAGTTGATCATGACCTCTTGCTTTGTAAACTTGAATTGTATGGTATTCAGGGTAGTCCTTAGCAGTTATTTAAGAGTTACTTGGAGGGAAGATCGCAGAGAACTTTAATCAACAATGTCCTGAGTGATCAAGCACCTACGAAAACAAGGCTCAATACTTGGCCCAACTTTGTTCCTGCTAGACACAAATAAACTAAATACATGTGAGCTGACGTTATATCACATACTATATGCTGATGACACAGTTCTACTTTATTTAAGACGAGACAAATTTACCATTGAGAACACTATCAAAGAGGATCTAGGAAAATTCTATCACTGGTTAATTGGGAATAAACCAGTAATAAACACTACTAAGGCAAAATATATTGTTTTTAAGCAAAACAACAAAGGAGACATAGATGTCTAACTAAATATTAACGGCGAAAAATTGCAAAGAGTGCTAGAAATGAAATATCTTGGTGTTATCATATAAATAATTTTCAAGTTTAAAGTTGATGGCTCACGACTTTCAAATGCAGATAAAAGTAGAACTGCAACGCAGAATGACACAATATCTGCGCGGGTAGTTGAAGACGAAATGAGACTACTGGTTGCATTGCCGGCGAAGAAATATTAACAGTTTGCATATCATTTTTATTGTTTTAAAATGAAACCTGCATTGAGACGATCTTGCTTACTCGAGTGTTAACACTTCGGCTTCTGCAGGTACCATAGCGATTATTGACTCTGATAGTTAATAAGTAGGCCTATTTTTTGACTCGCGATTAAGTACCCAACTTTGTGAAACAACAAAACTTGCGTGTTGTATCAAATTATTATTTAGAAATAAATAACATGGTGTTTAAATCAATTGATATTGTTTTATAGAAATCTCACTGTGTACGATTTTCTTCCTAGAACTTCCCCCGAAATACCATTTTTTCAAGTTTTTAGTATGATCCTCTCGAAAATAAAGTTAGCATCATTGATGCCATGGGATATGAATAGGGAATTCAATCCCGGGATTCCGCGATCCCGACTTGTCAGGAAAACCAGGAGATCGTGCAAGAAAACTGTTCAGGTTTATTGTCCAGTAATAAAGATTTATTAGAACACAAAAGTACAACTTGTCTCGACAGAATGCAAAGAAGAACTGAATTTGACAACTATCGTTGTGTTAGATTAAGAACAAAAATATAGGTGGCTCCACAAGCGATTAAAAGGGAATTACAAAAGGGCGGTTCGATTTGAATATAAAACAAAGGATAAAAGTACTGATTTAACACTCCCCCTCAAAGCGATAATCGTCTAAGCAATCTGTTTTTCGATGCCCATGTAATTTAGACAGTTCCAATGTTTAGGACTGGTTAGCCCTTTGGTGAGCATGTCTGCTGGCATCTTCTCAGTAGGCAGGTACTCCAGATTGATCTCGCCTGCGGAAATAGCCTCTCTCACAAAATGATGTCGTGTATCTATGTGTTTGGTTCTCGTGTGGTGCACAGGATTCTCTGCCAACTTCAACGCACCCTGGTTATCGATGTGAATGTCGATTTTCTTCGGTGAACGAGCGCCAATCTCTTCGCTCAGTCTCTTCAGGTGCATCGCCTCCTTGGAAGCCTCGGTGAGTGCCATGTACTCGGATTCCGTCGAGGATAGCGCAACTGTGCGCTGCTTCCTCGACTCCCAGGAAACAGGACCGCCGCACATCGTGAACGCGTAGCCGGTGTATGACCTCCGGTCATCAATGCAGGCAGCCCAGTCGGCGTCCACGTAGCCGGTCAGGCATCCTCCCTTCGCACTGTAGCTTAGGCCCACGTCGAGCGTACCTTTGAGGTATCGCAAAACTCGCTTTGCAGCTTGCCAGTGGCTGGTTCCGAAGGAATCGTTGAACTGGCTCAGAGCACTCGTAGCATGTGCAATGTCCGGGCGTGTGCACACGGACAGGTAGAGAAGGGCGCCGATGAGTTCTCGATACGGTGGTTTCTCCCCGTCTTCCTCACTCCAGATGTCACCCTTTGACAGCTTAACTCCAGGAACAAGTGGCGTTGCAACTGGCTGACAGTCCGACATCCCGAAGCGATCGAGTATGTCCAGCACATACCCGCGTTGACTCATGGCGATCGTCGACTCGTCCCGAGCAAACTCAATTCCCAAGCAGTATGACACGTCGCCCAAATCGTTGATCTGGAAGGACCTGCTCAGAAACTTGCAGACTTCGTTGATCCTCTTGGTATCACGTGACAGGACAAGAATGTCGTCGACGTACACAACGATCAGCAGAGGATCGTTGTCTGTGTCCTTTACATAGACGCTCGCGTCTCTTGACGTCGTTCTCGCCCCAAACTTCACCAGCTCCGAGTCCAGACACTGATACCAGCATCGTTCCGCCTGTTTCAGGCCGTATAGAGCCTTGTGCATTTTGCACACCTTGTTCCCGGACGATAGTTGGGAAAGCATCTTTGCAGCCTTGTTGACCACTTCACGGGAGCCGTAGTTGTTCTCGACGATGAACTTCAGGACATTACTTGCGTAATGTAGCAACTCCATCCAGATCTCCTCGTCGATGATACCGTTCAGGAAAGCGGTAGAGACGTCAAACTGTCGTACATGCATGCCGTGTTGTGCCGCAAATGCCACGGCGAGGCGAATTGAGCTGAATCGGGCCACAGGAGCGTAGGTCTCACCGTAGTCCATCCTGGAGCATTGGGTCAATCCCCTGGCCACGACCCTAGCCTTCCGTTTGGTGACTGCTCCATCAGCTCCGTACTTGTTTCTAAGTACGATGCGGCTGCCGACAGTTGTGCGATTTTTCGGGCGATCCTCCAAGGTCCAAGTGTTGTTTTTCAAAATCGATGAAAATTCGTCTGCCATCGCCAGCATCCACTCGTATTCCTCTGGCCCGGAGACTGCTGACTTCAGTGAAACTTCCGCGATGAGGGCGGTATCTTCTTCTCCGGTTGCATAGTCCTCATCTCTGCTCGCGTCGTCCTGTACAGCATCGTTCTGTACAGCGTCGTTTGCCTCTGCCACGTCGACACTTTCTGCAACGTCGTTCCTCCCCGCGACCTCATTTCTCTCCGCGACAGGATGTTCCCTTGGTCTACCAGGACGACCCGTGTAAATCTTCCTCGGTCTGCCTGGTCCGCGCTTCGTCGTTGGAGTTTTGAACTTCAACTGGCTCAAAAACTCAGAGAGGTTCGCCGTTTTCGCCAAACATGACCGATTGCTGCTGTTGCTGATCTGGTTGCTGGACTGTTCTTCTCGTTGAGCGATTCTCTCCTAGTATAACGTCGATGTACTCGTCCGACGATGTGGCAGGACCCTCTATATCTTGCTCGGTGTTTGGCTGAACATCCGCCTGTTCTGGGAAGAACTCCTCGTACTGGTCGACCTTGTTTTCTGCTGTTGTTTTCAGGAACTGGACATCTCGTGAGATCTCGACACGTCGCTCCTCAGGTATCCAGACCCTGAGTGCCTTCGAATCTGCAGCGGGGCCGAGATAAACGCCTTTCCGGGCACGAGGTCCAAACTTTCCGGTATCCTTGGTCCGGTTCAGGCAGTAAACTGGTGCTCCAAACTCCTGAAAACTGCTCACATCCGGGACCTCTCCCATCCACAACTCGAACGAAGTTCGGCCGTCCAATGCTGAAGTTGGACATTGGTTTCTGGTGAAGTTCGCGGTACACACTGCTTCTGCCCAGAAGGTAGGAGGAAGACTGGACTGAATCAACAAACAACGAGCCATCTCGACCAGAGTGCGGTTCCTCCGTTCAGCTATACCGTTTCGTTCTGGATTGTTCGGAACGGTTAGCCGACGTTTGATCCAAGAGCGCTTCAGGAAGTCATCGAACTGGTTGTTCGAATATTCGGTGCCATTATCGGATTGCAGGCACTTAATCTTCCAGTCGTGCTGCGTCTCGACCATCTTCTTGAACGCCTGGAACTCGGAGAACACCTCATTTTTCCGTCGCAAGAATCGCACCTCACCCCATCGAGTAGCATCATCTATAAAGGTGACGAAATACCTGGCGTGACCGTTGGATTGCATGCGCATCGGTCCGCACACATCCGAGCGTATCAGCTCGCCTGGGGCTGACTTCCTCTCGGAGACCTTGGGGAAGGGCTGGCGTGTCATCTTCGCCTTGATGCACACCTCACAGTCCACCGTTGTATCGTCGTCGCTCAAATCAAGTCCTCGGAGAACGTTGTTTTTGGATGCCTCGCGAATTTCCTTCACGTTTAACTGACCCAAAGCCTTGTGCCAATCGATCAGGGACTTCTCGTGATCCCGGCTGGCAAGCGTAGCGCTTGGCTGCTCGGCAGCGCGAGTCGTTCACAAAATAGAGTCCGTTGACTCGCTCCGCGCACAACACCACGCGATCGTCCTTCTCGCTGACGACTTCCGCTGAACGTTTGCAAAAGGTCACTCGGTAACCTTTGTCCACGATCTTCGCGACCGATAACAAGTTTATGTGTAAGTCCGGCACGTACAGCACGTCACTCAAGTTAACTGTCTCAACTTCTTCGTTCACTCGGGTAACCAATCGCGCGACACCTACAGCACTGATTTTCGTGGAGCTAGAATTGGCCAGGTTCAATGAGTCTGAAAAGTTCTCATCTACACTCTCGAAACTGTCAATGTCACTGGCCATGTGCGCGGTACAACCACTATCTAGACACCACCGTTTTTGCGTCGAATAAACCAGCATGGAACTCTCGTCACCAGGCGCACTCGATTCCACAGCAGCGTAAGGGTAAAGCTACCAGTCTTCGTCTTGTCCTGATCGCTCTTCTTCTTGGATCGACAACCTGCTGCTTTGTGACCCGGCTTGTTGCACTTGAACGGGAATTTGCTTCCGTCGCGTTTCTCCGATTTACCCGTTTTCTGTTGATTAGACCTGTCCGCTACGCTCGCGTTCTGCACTGGTCCATTGTTCTTTCGCGCGTCACTTTCTTCCACGATTTTGATTCGCAGTGTTTCCGGGGTGGGGAGCTCGTCACGTGACTCGATAGCAATCCGGAAACTGTCGAAGTTGGCCGGTAAACTGTAAAGCAACAGTATCGACAGTAGGTCATCGTTTATCAGCACTTCCATGTCGCTCAGTCGGTCAACAGCGTCAAAGAATTTTCGCAGATGGTCGCGAACGTCGTCGCCCTCGCTCATCCTCTGTAAGACGATTTGTTTCAGCAGGTTCGCTTTCCTCGCGGAGCCCTTAGACTGGTAAACAGTCTCCAACTTTAGCCAAAGTTCTCTCGACGTCGCACAATTTTTGACCTGTTTCAGTTCCGAGGATGAAATCCCCAGGAAAATGTCCGACATAGCCTTGCTATCGCCCGTTTCCCATCCTTCTATTTCGGCGTTGTTCTCTTCGCCTGGCTCAGGCTTTACCTTTGAGCCATTCACGTAGCCCCACGCGTCATTTTTTATGAGTAGGACCCTCATGTGGATCTTCCACGTGTCAAAGTTGTCCTTTGTTAGAAGTTCGATGCGCGTCATGGCGGTGGTAGCCATCTTGAATTTTTCGTCGAACGTTCGAGAATCAAACACAACCTCACTCTCGCGTACCGATTTCCGATCAATCTAACTTATTAAAGTTTCTTTTAATTCGCGCCACGTGACCTGGGCCCATAACCTGTCAGGAAAACCAGGAGATCGTGCAAGAAAACTGTTCAGGTTTATTGTCCAGTAATAAAGATTTATTAGAACACAAAAGTACAACTTGTCTCGACAGAATGCTAAGAAGAACTGAATTTGACAACTATCGTTGTGTTAGATTAAGAACAAAAATATACGTGGCTCCACAAGCGATTAAAAGGGAATTACAAAAGGGCGGTTTGATTTGAATATAAAACAAAGGATAAAAGTACTGATTTAACACGACTATTTTACATTCTTTGAAATTCCGGGATTTCATTTAGTTAATTCTGGGATCTACGGCATTGATTTATCATTTTTGAACTTTTTATAAATACGCTGCTTAAAATGAGCTGCTCCGTTTTCACCTACAGTTTGTCCACTCTTTCGTATTTGTTTTTTTAATTTGCTTAGTTTTTTCGCAGACGATTCGATTGATTTTTGAGCGCGGTGCCGATCAGGCAAGTTCACGCTGTCCAAACAGATTCGACTAGTTTATGTGTTGCCTAACAATCGAGCAGATTAAGTGGAAAAGTAAAAAAAGGAAGTTTCTTTTAAACGTTAACATTGTTATTGGTAGGAATTCTTTTCAAATGCGATTTTGAGATTTCTTTTGCATTTTCCATTCATTTCCTCAGTCGATTTGATTAGTTTTTGAGTGCAGTGGTAATAACAGATTCACGCTTTACAAAAAACAAGATTTTTAGACATTAACATTATTGTTGGTAGAAATTCTTTCATTAGAATAGTTAGATTGACACAAACCGATGTTGATTTTTTTCCTTTTAGTTTGAAGCAGGCATAATTTGAAAACATAGTCACCAATCAATCGTCCCAGGTATTTACGCAAGCTCAACTGAATCTGCTGAACATGGGGCTGAAATACTCCATTAACGCGAAAGCCAAACCTGAAGATATCGTCATAGAAATCGAAGCCGGGATCAATAGACTTTCGAGCATGCATGGACTGACGGCTGAGGAAAAACAAAAGATAAGAGCCAGCACTGCAGATACACTGTGAAAAGAAACTAGATGGGTCGGAAAGCAGGACGAGAATAGGATCATCAAGGAGCTCAAAAATCTACCGGTTTACTACATGAAAGCGGATAAAGGGAATGCCGTAGTGATCATGGACAAGGCCGATTACGACAAAAGAATGCGGGAAAAAATAAATACGGGACCAAACTTCAGTCTACGAAATAATCCGCTTCCTGAGTCAATAAAAAGAGTGGAAAAAGCGCTGAAAGAATGTGAACCATGGATTCAGGAAATCAAGAAATTCTTGAAAGTAACCAACCCATCGCTGCCAAGGATCATAGGACTTCCGAAGATTCACAAGCCAGGCCATGAAATGCGTGAAATTGTGTCAGCAAAAAACGCTCCCACTCAGAAAATTGCGAAGTGGTTAGTCAAGGAATTCAATAACATGGACAAAAAATTTGTTACCAGATCAGTAGCAAATTCGGCAGAATTTATTTCAAAGGTTTTGTCCTGGGGACCTTTGGAAGATGGGGATACGATGGTGTCATTTGACGTTAAGGCACTTTTTCCCAGTATTCCGGTCAAAGAAGCACTTACGTTACTTGAGGAGTGGATTCTGATACAAGGATCAGGAGAACAATGGAAAGCACGAGCCAAAATGTATTTGAAACTGGCTAGACTCTGCGTGGGTGAAAGCTATTTCACCTTCAGGGGAGAATTTTTTAAGCAAACACGTGGTGCTCCAATGGGAAACCCTCTTTCCTCGTTTCTAAGCGAAGTTTCTATGGCATTTTTGGAGGAGAAGTTAGCACAAGAAGGTAAACTGGCACATCGATGGGTGCGTTATGTAGACGATTTCTTCACGATCATCAAAGAGGATCAGGTCCAGCAAACTCTCACGGCGATCAACTCAATACACAACAACATCAGTTTCACCCACGAGCTGGAGTCGGAGGGGCGGCTGCCATTCCTTGACGTAATGGTATGTAGAGGAGCTAATGGATTGGAATTCGAAATATACCGCAAACCAACGGACACCATGCGGATAATTCCTTTCACTTCGAACCATTGCCAACAGCAAAAATGGGCGACATTTAGCTGGCTTGTGAATCGAATGATCACGCTTCCATTGAATAAGGAAGGCCTGAAAAAAGAAACGTCCCACATTTATAAGCTAGCCAAGTGGAATGGATACCCTACGGATGAAGTCACTAAATTGATAGCCAAACGAACGAAGGAGATCTTCAATAAAAAGTTCACAACGCTAACTGCGGAAGTCGAGATATGGAAGAGGTTGGTTGTAACGTTTGACTCAAGGACGGAAACAATGAAGAGGGCTATGAAGAACGTAGACGTCGACCTAGTTTATACGAGCCGGGCCACACAAATACAGGACTTGCTTGGATCAACCAAGGACCCCATTCCCAAAATGGAGCGGAGTGGAGTCTACAAGGTATCGTGTACGAAATGTAATGGATGTTACATTGGACAAACGAGGAGATCTCTAGGTGTCAGATGGAATGAACACTTAAGGGAAGCAGTCAACAAAAACAAAAAGCAGGATGCAAAAAACTTCAAATCAAAAGTAGCAGAACATATAGTCCTTGAAAAACATGACATCACTGCGGATAACGTAAGCATGCTGAAAACGGCTACAAACGGATGGATGCTTGATGTAGCAGAAAGCTTGGAGATATTCAATCGGAAGACGCAGGACATTTGGAACGGCGACCCAGGTAACGGATACACCTGGCTATTCAAGCTTACAAAATAATGAAGGTAATTAAGTAGTAATTAAGGAAAAACAAATTTTTGAATGGTAAAGGATCAGGTAATTAGAGATTAAGTAAAAGTACTTTGAGGGATTAGATGTAATTAGAGATTCATATTAATACGTTAATGAGTTTAGTATAAATATTAGGACACTTATAGTTTAGGGAATAGTAGTACTGAGGAAGTTCTCAAGTAGAGAACGAAACAATTGTATACTAAATTTAAAATAAATAGTAGAATTAAAGGGTATATACTTTCTTTCACTTTTTTTTTATTTTTAATAGTTTGTTGCAAAAATTACAAAATACTAACTAAATAGCATGTTTTCGTTAAAAAATGTTGTAAATCGTGGAAAGTACTTGATGTACCGAGTTGATTTAAGCAACGTTTAATAGATCTAAGTTATTTACATTGAATTCTGTCATTAAAAATTTAAGAAGAAAATTTACAAAAAATTTCCTAACACAAAATGTGTAATTTGCACAGACTGAACAAATATCAGGAATGCATATTAATTTATATCAAATTTCCACATTTTGTTCTAGGATTTTTTTCTTTAAATTTATGATGAGTTAATTCAATGTAAATAACTTACATCTATTAAACGTAGCTTAAAACAACTCGGTAATTTATGTAGATTCCGTGATTCATTACATTTGTTAACGAAAACATGCTATTTTGTTTAAATTTTGTAATTTTTGCGAAAAACTTTTCGCAAAATGGAATCAATTGAGGCATTAAAAAATTTTATTCAAGCGAATTCATATGCTTTATAGACATTGATGCTTGATTGCTTATTCTACTGTTGAATTATCTAGTGTAGTCCTGCAAATCATATGTATTTGCCACGGTACTTGCCCTTCTTGGCTGATGAAATATTCCTCATATATATCTCTGACATAAATAGCGTCTTGAGATGGATTCCTTGACAAAGATTCAATATCAAGCAGACAAAAGTTGTTACTATTATGTGCAGTAGAATCAATTAAAATTTCTTCGGGTTCAAATGTGTCTTGCGCTTTTCGGATTCTTAAAAAATTATGAAGGCAGCAGGCAGCTAACACAATCTCATCAACCATGTCCGGCTTTGCTTGCATTAGTCCATGAAATACTCTAAATCGAGGGCGTAAAATGCCAAAAGCATTTCCCACACATCGGCGTGTACGTGATAAGCGATAGTTAAATATTTCATTCGCATCATTGTTAATGAGTCTGTCTTTGTGGTATGGTTTCAACAAAAATGTTTTTATCGGAAATGCTGCATCAGCGACAATTGTGTATGGCATACGTTGCGAATTTTGAGTCAATGGTTCACCTTGTGGAACATTCAACGCCTGCTCAAATTTTCCCATCAATGATTTTTCGTATATGCCAGCATTGTTGTTTCGTCCATTAGCGCCCACGTCAATCATGATAAATTTGTTTTGAGCATCTTCAAGCGCTAGTAATCCAATGGCATGTTGCTGTTTATAATTATAAAAAGTAGAACCAGCGTTGATTGGACAAATGATGTTCACGTGTTTTCCATCTAATGCTCCAATACAATTTGGAAAGTGCCAAAAAATTTTGTAGTCTTTTGAAATATTTTTCCACATTTCTTTTAAAGGTGTAGGCATGAAAATGGGTGACGTATTCTTCCAAATAGCTTCAAAAACTTCTCGTACTATGACTCTTACAGTAGAAACCGCATACGATAGCTGAACGCTAGTGACCAAAAAGTGTTTCCAGTAGCTAAAAATCTGGAAGTAAAGAAATCATAATTATTTTATCTGTTTCCAGTATCTGAAAATCGGACAGTCAAGAAATCATAATTATTTCATCTGATTCTAGCATCTTAAAATCGGACAGTAAAAAAATCATAATTATTTTTTCTTTAACAGTAAGTAAATGCAAGGATGAGTAGACAAAGCTCAGAAACGCTTTCGCCAGTGCGTTGAAACGATGTAGAAATAAAAAAAGTGGACAAGCTGCGCAGGCTTCGTGCCATGGAAGCATGAAGAGAGCATGAGTTTTCTCCTTCCTTATATGGAATATCGGTTGACAAAAACAAATTTTATGACCCCACCCGAATCACCGTCTGCTTCTGTAGATGACCCTTTTGGAAGTGGTACAACAATCCAGTTTGGTCAGTGGAGAGCCAAATGAAAAAAAGGAAACTAGAAGATCTCTTCGATTTAATGAAATCCTCCCATGAATTAAGACGTCAAAAACTTTACGCAAAACAAGATATGGATAAAACTGACTTATTCTTCCTGAATAAGTCAGTTTTGGCAGTTAAAAAGCTGCCATAACTGGAACAAACTAAAATTAAATTAAATTTGCACATCGCTATCACCCAAGCCAAAATTCAGCAATTGGGAGACAAGGAAAACATTATACGACCGCCAATTAACATTTTGTCGGAATAAATAATCCAGTCATCTCCACGGGATCCGCTCTCCATAAACATCGAAGCTCCAGCAGACTTCCCGCCACCAATAAACAGCCAGTCAACTCCACACACTCAATTTTCAACAGAAGTTTCGTTAACAACATCAAACTCAAACATAAAAACATATTATGAGAACATCGATTTTCAATAATAGATGTAACAAAAAGTAATTATTCTTATTCTTATAATTTTTGAAAATTGTTAGTTTCTTTCTCAATCATATTCAAAAAATAATGTGAAATAATACTTGATTTGAATCTTTCAATTTAATTTTTGAATAAATCAAACTTACCTTAAATATAACGCAAGTCTTCCTCTAGTTCCTATTGATTTGCGAAACTTTGTATCTACTTTTTTTACGTCTCTTCAATCAGTGAATGAATTTCCTCAAATTGGGTTTTGTTCATTCTGAAGTATTCATGGAATTTCTGTTCGTGACATTCTAGTTCTTTAACTAGACAATTAAATTCACTTTTTTGCTGTCTCCGTCTGTTTATAGGGTGAATCCAGTATCTTCTTTTCTTTTTTTTCCCCCAAGAAGGGTCATTTGTAAGAGAAATCGAAGATCTTCATCAAAATCACTATCCGAGTCCGACGAAAACATAATGTCCATATAAATACTGTAAAGGCAGATTAAAACTGCTAAAAGTTCAATAAAAACTGAAAAGAAGACAGGGACTCAATATTGAAAAAATGCCTGAGGAATAAAAACTCACACACTGTACTCAAACTCACAACTTTCAATGCAGCGTCACAATACGACAGATTAGTGTGCAAACTCCACCTGACGCCAGGACGCAACACAACAGTGTGTCTCAAAGTCAAGCAAGATCATTATGAGTCGAACTTAGATCACGTTTCCATCCATATTTTTCTTCTCAATGCGCATTTGAATTGATCCGTGGTAGAAACACACAATAAGTGTGTGAAAGTATGTACGAAATGAGTGTATGTACGAAATGAGTGATTTAATGCTTTCAGTATGCTGTATATGAATACTGTCGGACGCGAACGAAGTCTTCAATTCTATGCCGTAAACTTCCAATAGTTGCAAATGTGTACTTATGTATATAATTACATGAGACATTAACATTAGTTGTTGCATTTAGAAAATTTAAATCAGAATATTAACAATAGCAGTTGCTTTGCTCACAGCCAAAACCAGATATTAATGACAACTTGAACATAAATGAAAAGCTCTGATGTCGGTGGCATCATGATACTTTTCTGATCTATGGCGCACGTAATGAGCACCAGCAGTAACGGTAGCAGATGCAGCATCAGTATCAACATCAGTGATAGCAACATTTGCTCGGATTTTTCCTTCAACGTTCCTTCGCACAACAATGGCGCATGGAAATTTCATTCTTTCATGGTTGATTGTAACTGACAGCCTATTGTTTAATGCAGCGAGTAATTAAATTAACCACGGATGCTGGTAACAATGCGGCTGAAATTGTGCAAACAGAGACGCTTAGCTGCAGCAGTCTCCATGCATTGGCATAGGAACGAGCCCTCGCATCCCGCCGGATGTAACCGGAGTAGCAATAGTCATCCTAGCCGGTCGCGTTGTATCCCTTCGAACCGCATGTGAATCCTCCCAGTAATTGCAATTGATGCAGTTAGCGTGGTTACTACTAACGTTGTAGGCTGCAGCAATTGCTTCGTCGATTCCCATTCCGAATTAAACAGTCATACTCGTACGCTTTAAGCAGTTTGGGGCTGTTTTTCCGAAAAGGACTCGATATGGTATTTATGTTGTTTTGCTGTGGAGGCGAAATGATGTTATTTGAATATGCTGGAACTGTCGATTCAAGTGATATTTGAAATGTGAAATTTTAGTGGCCATTCAGATTCCTATTTCAATATTGTATCCGCTTTGCAGCTTCACAGTTTTGTTTGAAGCACTCTAAGGACCAACTGGACGGTTCTTTTCATGTAACCATTCCCATCAAAATACAAAGTCACTCAGTCATGCAGTACAATCTATCATACTTGAACGGTTTATTGCAATTTGTTACCTGTTATATACACTTGTTTCCTCAATATCTATTCCATAAATCAAGGACCGTCGATAAACATCCTTAGGACAACGCACAATAAATACGAGTATACACAATTGTTGGAGCAGACAAAACTATTAATTCATCTAAGAGCAAAAGTAGGAAACACTCGGCGAGAGCAGATTCCATGACGTTGGTCACTGGGAAATGGGGTTGTAACATCTGTCAACGAGGAAAAAACTATCGAGATATACATAGTAAGCATTTTCCAGGTCACACAGCATTGTACGGAATCCCGCGGGAGTCTGGACATTAGTTGTGTCCAAGTTAGACATTGAAAGATGTCTAGTCGGACAGTTTTACTATTTCTCTTGCTGTTTCCGTGAACAAAAAAATTAAAACGATTTAGTTTGTGGTTCATACTGTTGCAGATTATAAGGTAGAATGGTACTGACAGACAATTGATTGAAAGTGATAGCTCTGTTTTTTTCAGTCTGGAAGCTAGATTCGCTACTATTTGAGATTGTGATGTGTGTAATGGGGACTATTACTGTTTCTACAAGATGCTGTTTAAGCTTTAAAATCCTTAGTTATTATCACTTAAATTTGGCTCGTATGTTAGTTGCTATTGCTACTCTACAGTTTTGGCTCCACATAAACATTGCCTTCATGTACGTTGTTCCCGAGTCAAAGCAGCAATACATCAAGTAGCAGTAACGAAAATGTTTTCCTGGCTTCTTCCCTCTCATTCTACAACAAATACTTATTTCACGATTTGGTTATCATGTATTCAGTGTATCACGTGGTAAATAGGATGTCAAAGAGAACTCTCTTCCAGCCATTTCACTTGAACAGCAAGGAATATGAAAAATTTTAAGTAGAAGAATTATTTAGGAATAGACAGGGACTGCCCAAGGCAGCAAAAGAACAAGTATAACAATACCCATGGATGTTCAGCTGGTATGATCGCTCAATCACAAAAGCAGTAATAGCAGCCATCTTACTAGTAGCACCAAAATAATATAAGGACGGTATATGATATGAGGCTTCTTCCCTCTCATTCTACAACAAATACTTATTTCACGATTTGGTTATCATGAATTCAGTGTATCACGTGGTAAATAGGATGTCAAAGAGAACTCTCTTCCAGCCATTTCACTTGAACAGCAAGGAATATGAAAAATTTTAAGTAGAAGAATTATT
This sequence comes from Odontomyia ornata, assembly GCA_963969285.1. NCBI lineage: Eukaryota > Metazoa > Arthropoda > Insecta > Diptera > Stratiomyidae > Odontomyia > Odontomyia ornata. The sequence goes on along the minus strand of OZ017740.1, from coordinate 81,659,683 downwards.
TAGGAATAGACAGGGACTGCCCAAGGCAGCAAAAGAACAAGTATAACAATACCCATGGATGTTCAGCTGGTATGATCGCTCAATCACAAAAGCAGTAATAGCAGCCATCTTACTAGTAGCACCAAAATAATATAAGGACGGTATATGATAGCAATGTCAATGAGAATAAATCAAGTCTACCAGCCCTATGGTGTGTGAATCAAGTATATTAGCCCTGTCGTGTGCTAATCGTGGTGTTAACTCACTACTGTCATGGCAATAACAATTGAAGAGCATCGGAAATGGAAAAAATCGAGAAAAGTCAGTCGCATCCGAACCATCAATCGAGTCACTGTATATTGAACACAATAAATTGATTATTAACAAACGGTGCGCGTTAGTTAATTGTTTTTCCTCTGCAATTAACCTGTTCGCAAAATCGACCCCTTGACAAAATCAGAAGTGGGATCCAAGGATGGTTTAGTGTGAATTACAAGTAAAAATTCGAATCGTGCACGTGAAACGAACAGACGCCGCCGAAAGCCATTTTTTCCCCTCCTGGCGATCTCGTGTTTAATTCTCCTACGGTTCGTCTGCGAAAAGAGACGAAAGGAGAAATGCGCAATATACATACGCTGAAGAGATGAAAGGAGAAACGTGCGACATACATACGCGAGTAGCTACACATAATTGTAATAGTGGTTCGATTTCCCCTTCGGTCCGTATACGAGGGAAACGGAACGCAATACGATGCCGGTCGAGGAGGTCAATACGCTAAATACGGAACGACTAAAACTTGAACTTAGACTGCGGAACGCCTCTACGCAGGGGAACAAAGCCAAGCTAGCACAAAAACTCTGTGAAATTCTGGCTAATTGCATAATCGAAACGGTCGGGAAAATGTCTGAATGTTCGAGTGAAGATGATGTGCGCGAAGTGAAGCAATTGAGCGAGTTAATATCTGCTGTCGTCGCCATGTTACCGAATGGGGTAAAGTCGGTGACGTCGTCAACAACTGAACAGATTAACACTCAACCGTTCGTAGTACAGGAGCCGACACCACCACTCACTAGCGCAATGAAACCGGGTGAGATGCCGCCAGTAGCGACGTTCGAAGTTGACGCATGCCAACGATTGGCTAATTTAGAGCGGACATGTAGTGGACCGCATTTTTATAACATCCGAGATGTGACGAATATTTTACCAGAATTCAACCCGTCGTCCGAGTCCGGCATCTCGGCAGCGCAGTTCATTGATCTCGATACGAACCTTGCCAAAGCATATCAGTGGAACGATATAGTTTTGGTGTTCACTGTCAAACCTCCCTAAAGGGTGTTACGGATGACTAGCTTTCACCCAGAGTCTACACCACGACCACTAAGGAGATCAGAATGCATGCCATTAACATACCCCAACCCCGCTTGAGCGTCGAGGTAAGAGTTGATCCATTGTATTTTTGTTTAACTTTAACACAAATTCTTTGTTTAACTTTAATACAAAAGAAAAATGGTATTGTTGTATATCAAAGAAATGTTAACTTATCAGTCGAGCTGGAGTAGGGCGTTTAGCTTAGCTATGAAGCAAACGGCAGCAATGGATGACGAACGACATCAGAAGGGGGCCGGTCGACCATCACTCTTCCCAACAAGGGTAGCCTATGGAAACGCATCTAACACAAGCGCTCCACAAAGGCTATCACCGACTCGGAAGGCATTTAAGGGGCCCACTCCTGGTCACTGCATCAGGTAAAGGAATGGATCAGTAAGAACAACATGATGAATCGCGCAAACAGTAACATCAAATGCAAATAACAATCAAAACCGTGGCTGGATGAATCGCGCAAACAGTAACAATAACATGCATGGTAATCGCGGTCGTGGACGAATGCATAATCAATTCCAATTCCAGGGAAATTTCCGACAGCGCGGAAATAATAACAAGGGGCGTGCAAAGAATCCCCTGAAATTCGATCAGGACTATGATTTCGAGCAAGCAAATAATCAATTTGAAGAGCTGCGTTCACAGTTCGATAAACTTAAGGTGGGAGACGAACCCAAACCCGAGCAGATCAATGGTGAAACTGACAAAAAGGATGATTCTGGCAATGAGACTGGTGCTGGCGATCACGAGCCAGAAGAAGATCCTATCGGAGTAGGTTATGACAAGGCTAAATTTTTTTTGATAACATATCGTGTGAAGCAGCAGCGGACCGAACAAAAGGCAAGAATCGTACGGACTGGCGCCAGGAGCGCAAATTAATTAGTGAAACTTTTGTTATTCATCGACAAGGCGTGGCAACTATCGAATATTACAATCGTAACATGAATATGCACGGTGGAGGAGGCGGTTACAGGGGTTATCGAGGTAGCAATAATTATTGGGGCCGAAATAACAACCGAGGAGGTCAACAAAGTACTGGTCTTCCGAAAAGTAAGCACCCAAATCAGCCTCAACCACAGCCGAATCAACAACAATCGCAGTCAGGACAACAACTAGCAATTGTACAACCACCACAACAGCAGCAGCAACCGGTCGCAGTGGCGGCAGGCAATTAGTCCACAAAAAATGAAATCAAGGTAGTTTTAAAACGCTGACGTCCTTTTCCCTACTACAAATGAAGCTGGAAATAAGAAAATATTGAAATGCTACTGGATTTTGAAACAAGAAAAAAAAGGTGCGAGAAATCAAGAAATGTATAAAAATTGTACAGGCGCATGCTAATGGAAAATTATGAGTCTCTAAGAAACAAAAACGAAATGAATATTGAGGAGCGGAAAAGGTCAGCTTTTAATGGGAATTAAAAATAAACCGGCAATGAAATCATATAAATGAGACAGAGTCTGATTTGAACGAAAATTGATGATTAACGAAGTGCTGAGTATGCGTTTGGGAGAAAAGGTAGAAAACAGATAAGATTTTTTAAGTAATAGAAAAAGGAAAAAACAAATCAAATACAGAAGGATTACAACTGAATGGAAATGATTTTTGACGCGGCGAAATGAAGCGGACAAGCTTTTCTTTCGGGGACACTATTTCACAATTCATTTCACATTTTCTTTAAAGACAAATCTGAACACTGACTTGCGAACCATTCACTTACACTGTTGTCATAACAAGCGATTGAATGCAGGGCGTGCAATTCTAGCGACAATTAAACGTTTTTAGGATGGAAACACAACTCAAAGGGCGTAAGCTAATTGATCTGGACTAATAGAATTCGCTTTGTATTAACTTTCCGCTGCTATCACGAAATGTCATTCTGCGATGTCATTCTGCGATGTTCTAGTGACCCACATATTGGGACTGCCCAGCTGATCCGAAATAATGGGTAATGCAGACAAACTCGCATACAACGACCATGGGTGCGGAGCTGAGGTGGTGAAGATGGTTGGTAGCCGCGCTACGAACCACGCCAAAAGCAGAATGGAAGTTCGTCGCACGAATGGGAGGCCAACCACCTCCAATGTAGCGGGCGTCCGTCAAGGCGAGACAATTTAAAGGGCTGAGGGATAACGAAGGCCCTCTTTTTTGGGATTGGAACGAGCGAGGAAAGATCGAAGGATAAAAATTTGGAAGCGCGAAAAAGGTGAATAAGTCTGGGATCAACATCATCATCCTTATCACGGCGCTCATCATACCGCGGAACAACACCTGTCCCACCGAAGAACAATTTCGGTTGGCGATAAGCTCATCAGAACGAGAATTCGGCTCCCGAGGTGGGTGCAAGTAACCACGGACGATCGTTTGCTGGGGCCCCGGGTTAGGGATAGCTTAGCGAAAATTAGGAACAGGTACCTTTTAATTATATTTGTTCTTACATTTATTTAATAGATTTCATTTGTGTGAATATATTGTTTTAATTATCACCGGAAATATTCTTGTTATTGTTAACGAAAAAATAACCTGGATTGTGCGCGACGTTCAAGCGGTGAGATTTTCTTTTCCCCCGTTCAGACTACCATTTTTCTTTCAGGAGGTCGTGGTGTGGGTAAAAAAATATTGTTTTAATTATCACCGGAAATATTCTTGTTATTGATAACGAAAAAATAACCTGGATTGTGCGCGACGTTCAAGCGGGGAGATTTTCTTTTCCCCCGTTGAGACTACCATTTTTCTTTCAGGAGGTCGTGGTGTGGGCAAAAAGAGTAAGTTGGGGGAGGTTTAGGATCAGGTGTAGATAGAGGAGGTGAAACGTTTTTTTTTTCCTTTTGTTCTAGTGTTTAGCTCTCGTGCGTGCGCTGTCGGATCGTTTACTCTCTGACGATCTTATTTTTAAATCCTTCCAGCCTAGGGACAGCGAGTTGGTGCCTGCGCCGTCTCCGACGGAGCGAACCGGGCCCGCAAGGCTGGACAGCGCGACAACCCTTGAAGTGTAAGGGAGCCGAGCGAGACAACACAAAGTTTCTTCAATACTATGCTAGCATTACGAAGATGAGGTAATTTAAGCATTCACGCTATAATCCGGTATATAAGGAACGAGCTACGGCATTCACCTTTGCAAAATGCGATCGAGAGCTCAATTTTCGACAACATTAACGACCTTTTAGTAGCAATAAAGAATTTCGAAACGAAATCCGTTCGAATTTCGGATTCACGAACGAAGTCGAGACGAAATTTTGGATCACCACCCCCGATACAACGAGGTATTATGTCATCAAATGCGTGAGTGCAGCCGACTTCGAGCAATTCGGAACCCCGTCAAATCTGATGTTATAATTGTCTTGCGGCTATACTGTCCAAAACTGCAACGGTAACACAGATGCAAGAAGTGTCAACGAATATCACATACGACCATCCGATGTCCGGATAATGAAACTGAGACCACCATCAGTAATGTTTATTGCATAAATTCAATAGAATGAGATTATCCGCTTGTCAAGGAAGTTCTTCTCAACGGAAACAAAATTAAGTCCTACATCAACCCCGGCAGCGAAAGAACACTCATTCAACGAACGGTCGCAATCTCGGTGGGAGACATGAAGCAGTGTTCATCGATCATCCTACGAGGATTTGGAGGAGCTTCAGTAACGTGCGGCAAGATACTCGATGCCGAAATTCAGTTGGATGGTAAGAATGTAAATGCGAAGATTTTTCCGGTGGATGACAACTTGATCTCGGAGCCATTTGTATTGGGGTCAGATCTTGTCAATTCGAAAACGCTCTCCAAAACACTCCAACATTTGAGGCACCGCTGTATGTCAAATAAAAGGACCAACTGTATCAGCTCATCAGTGAGCATAGAGAATGCTTCTCTGAATCGCTTGCTCAGTTAGGTCAATGCAACTTGGTTACGATGACGATAAGGTTAACGATACCATACCGAATACCGTTCGCAAAGTGTGAGTGCGTTCAAGAAAGAGTAAATGAACTACTCGAAAACGATATCAAACGTCCATTATCATCACCAATTGTCCTCGTTCGCAAACAGGATGGCGAGGACCGTCTCTGTGTTGATTTCCGTGAGCTCAATGTTATCACTGAAAAGCGTCCGTTTCTCATGCCAACTGTTGAGGAGCAGCTATCATTGAGCACTGGTAATTTATTTCACACGACTCTCGATTTAATGTCCGGCTATTATCCAATACCAATCGCAGAAGAGTGCACGAAATGTGGTGCACTGCATTTGTCACGCATGCAGGCCAATATGAATTCAACTGGATGCCTTTCGGCCTGTGCATTGCACTGATTTATTTTCATGAGGTCATTACCAAGTTGGTACGACAAATAGGAAATGGAAAGTAGATGTAGTAATTCTGCCCAGCAAAACCATCCCCGAGGGTTTAATTAACTCCGTGAATTCCTGGTTATGCTTCAAGATGCCGGTATGACGCTTCGGCCCTCTAAGCGTATGTTTTGTCTAAACAAATCACGTTTTTGGGTCATCGAGTCGATGAGGACGGTATGAAACCAGGAGTTGAAAAGACTAATGCAATTCCAGAATTTCCGGAGCCAACCCCTTGGCCAAGCCAAGATTTCTGGGATTGAGCGTGTTTTTCGGCAAATTCATTCGCGATTACTCTCTAATATCGAGGCCGCTTAATCTTTTGTTAAAGCTGAAGGACGATTCACAATTTTGTTGGTCGACCAAACAACGAGACGCATTTGCAAAATTTAAATCAGTGCTCAGTGCATACGATCCGATGAAGGTACATCAAGTTCACAATGAGACGAGCACACTGGATCTTGCCGGAATTCACATGCAATGAGATGACGGTGGCAATTCCAGACCGGTTTTTTACTACAGCTGCCAATATAGCGAATCCAAAAGCAGATACCATAGTCATGAGCCTAAAGTTTTGGCTTTCGTCATTTATTTGCTTGGGAAGCATTTCGAGATAATTACCGATTGCGCCACAATTAGCGCCACAAGAACGTTTAAGCCATTGCCATCCCACATTGGTCGATCGTTTTTGAAGCTACAGGAGTACGATTTCCGCATCACGCAGATGCTCTAAGCAGGACTCCAAACGAACCACTGAATGAGCCAGAGATAGCATCGGAGAACACAGAGTAAGTAGAAGAAAACGAAGACTGGCTTGTGCTCCTACAACGACAAGACGTGAAGTGGAAGGAGTTAATCAAAGTTCTGAGAGGTGCTATTGAGTTTGCTCAATCCAAGCAGATCAAGTCAGATTATCAGCTCAAACACGATCGGTTATATCGGAAGATCAACCAAGATCTCAAATTCGTCGTTCCGTCTGCAGTCAGGTGAAAAATTATCCACACGTACCACGATGACATGGGCCACTTTGGTCTTGAGAAGACGATAAATTGAATTCGGCAAGATTTTTGGTTCAACAATCTCTGAAAATACATCAATTCGTACATCGCAGAGTGCTGCTATAATTAAAGAATCGCAAGCAAACCAGAGGATCAACTCTATTCGAATGAGGTGATACCTATTCCGTTCTGGACGTTATACGTTGATCACTTGGGACCTTTCCCACGCAGTCGTCGAGGTAATTTGCACGTCATTGGAATATCGGATTCATTCAGTAAGTTCTTAATTTTGAGAGCTGTCAAAACTACGAAATCGAAGCCCGTCATCGACGCATTCAGGGATCTGACGTTATACTTTGGTCTACCTGAACGTATAATTAGCGATCGAGGCACTGCTTTTACATCTTGAGAATTCGCTGAATTCTGCGCATCTAATGAGATTCAACATATTAAGGTTGCCGTCAGAGTGCCTCAAGTGAATGGCCAAACCGAACATGCAAATCAGTCCATCTTATCATTACTAAGAACTGCACCAACTGATCATAAGGATTGGGACTTACAATTGCACAATCTTTAGTGGTCTCTGAATTCGCAATGTCACTCTGTGACTCAGTTCTGTCCGATCGAGTTGATATTCGATTATCGCCTTCGAGACATCACCACGAATTGGCTAGTTATAGCTCTAACATCAGATGGTCCAACGGAATGCGATATGGTTAACCGAAGACAATTGGCTGCAGAGCAAATTAGCACCGAACGAGAGAAATGGAGATTGAGGTTCAACGCGAAACACAAGAAACCTTTTATCTTCAAGGAAAGAGATCTCATTATTCTAGAGAACGTGCCTACTGCTACGGGAGAATCTCGAAAATTTAAGCCCAAATATCGTGGGCCCTACATCATTTCGAGAGTTGAAGAGCACTGGTCATGGAAGAAATCGAGAAGAGTCAGTCGCATCCAAACGATCAACCAAGTCATTGTATTTCGAGCACAATAAATTGATTATTGACAAACGGTGCGCGTTAGTTAATTTTTTTCCTCTACAATTATCCAGTCGCCAAAATTCACTACTTAAACATAAATCGCATCATTCTGCATAGTGAGATACTAAGGACAAAAGGGAGATTGCTTGTGATCCCTGATCCTAAATCTTTCCAACTGTTAAGGCAAACAAATTCGTTTTCCAGCTTTCTGCTTCTACGTACAAAAATGTTTGCCAACTAAGTGGCTTGCCCGAGTCATCGGGAGGAAGTAGTAACTCACTAGTAGAATCCCAGGCCGGGTGAATGAATATCGTCAGGAAAATGGTGCACCCTGATTCGAAGCAACAACTAGGCTACCTAACACAATCAAAGGATGGCTTCATTCACATCTGTTGAAGAAAATGCGGAATAGGAAAGTCAAGGATGATTTGATTTAGTTTCCTGATAAGTACATATTTTATTTCAACGAATGGGGATTGCGAAAACTGGTTGAGCTTTGCACTAAGTTCTGTTATAAGTGAAACTCCATCTTTTCAGTATCGTGCTGCCTGTCGATCTATTTAGCTTGCACTAACTAATGATAAAAAGAAGGAGAAAAAAGTCCTTTCCAAGCAGAGGTCATTGCTTTGCGAAATGTCTACAATGCAACGTAATTAATATGTAGATACTGCTGTAAACTTTACTTTTAAGTCTATGCATTCACAACCCATCGTTAGAGCAAAGAGAGATTTCGTGGAAAGTGCCGGACCCTGACAGCAACAGCTTCAAACATACTGGACCCCAATCATCCTCACTTTCAACAATATGTGTGAAGACCAAATGTGGCGGAAAGGATGGAGACAGCACTATCATTCACGTAACACCATGGTAGATGGCAAAGCTCGTAAACACAACTATTTTCACGAATGAACATTCTCCCATATCAAGGAAAAAAGCGTTCTATTTTGCAGCTAAAACTCTACAAGGAGCCTTCAACGCGTCAACGATTTTATCTTTCATGAGGGCGAGCAAAAAGTAGTCACTGGGAGGACAAGTCTGGACTATAAGGAAGTGAGTGTTTCCCAGCCCATTAATTCCAGTTTATTTCTTGTTAAAGCCGCGATGTGCAGCCTAGCCTTATTCTGGAGAAGAATGACGTCTGTAAGGCGCATACCTCGTCTTTCGTTTCGGTAAGACGTTTACGCTGATTGTAACAACTGATATCCGAAAGAGTTAACCGCCGATCACTTTCAATAAGCTCACGAATGACATGGATGTTGTCATCTGTAAAACATGTTCTTGGACGTTGATCATGACATTTGTTTTTGAAACGTTCTCGCCCACCCTTAAATTCCCTGGCCCACATGTACACCCGATTCTGAGACAATGTAGTGTCTCCGAACGGTACCTTAAAACGAGTAATTAAATTTTCTAACGGTTTAACTTAATCATTGGTTTAAAACTTTATGATGACGCGTTGTACGACAAACGGATGTACCTCTTGCTCAGTCATGGCTTTACTAAGGACCAAACCGAGCATGGTCGCTAACTAGGCTGGTTCACCCACTACTTGTAAACGAGCCACCAATTGTTATACTATATCATCTAGTTTGGAGGTGCGTAATAAGCAGAATAGCTGAATTACCGATGATATTTGATTAAACCTCGTATCATTGGGTTTTTATAATTTTTTTTGCAGAATGAAAGAACCTGTTTCAATAGATCCATAGTTCAAAGTTTTATCAAAATCCGTTGAAAAACATGGCCGCTAAAGGGCCACACAAATCTAAAAAATGGCATTTTTGAATCGCCGCCATTCGAAGCTCCTTTGGTTAATGGTAAAACCACCTTAAATACCTTAGGAAATTGTTTATACCTAAACTTTGTAGAGATCATCACTTTCGACTTCTTCAGAAAATTGCATGATTGTAGCTATTGTAGTTACTGAGAGAGCATGCTTCGACGCATGGACTGGCAGATGGACAGACAAGTCGCAAAACTACTCGTAGTAAGTTTTTGTAAAGATATCCTACAAAACCCGGAAAAGCTTATAATTATGTGTATAAAATAAAAAAATGGAACTCCTGTCATTTCCGCTATCATTGTTTTATTGATGTATACTATTATATTGCCCTTTACTTAAGGACTTCTTCAGTATTGTTAACATTTAAGAATCCTTATATTTCTACTATAAAAATATTAATTAGGGTGGATTGAGGCAAATCGGATCAAATTATGAAATCCGTTGAAAGGCCAAATGTCGCATTTACACAGAATGCATTCAAGTAGCTGCGTACGTCTCTCTTTTCACCCTGCGTCATTATTGTTTCAATCACGATTGTATGTCAGTGTCAACGCCGCTCTCTAATGACTCAATCGTGTGTATATGCTGTAAATTTGGCAGTCTTCCAAATAAAGTGCTAACCATTTCTTTGTGTTAGTTTAAAGAATTTTTTCAAAACTTGGACTGAGTTAGTTTAGAGTGTTCAGTAAGGTGTGTATGTTCGAATATTAACTAGTTTATAAGTATGATGTTGGAAATTAATAATTATAATAATTTCTTTCAAAATCCTTGAATATGAGGCTAATCGGATCATGTAATCTGGAGTGAATTGAATCACTCTTTTAAGCTCGATTGTTGCATTTTTAGGGTTTTGTAAAATAATTTTACAAAACCCTACTAGTTTCGCGACCAGTCTGTCCGTCTGTCCGTCTGTCCGTCCGTCCGTCCGTCCGTCCGTCCGTCCGTGTGTCACAGCAGTTTTTCTCGGAAACTGCTTAAGCTAGAAGCATCAAATTTTGTGTGTAGGTGTAAAGTGGTGATCTCTTCAAAGTTCAACGGCAAAAAAATTTTATAAGGTATTTAAGGGGGGTCTCCCCATATAGGAGAGTGACCCCCCGAAAAAAAAATTTCATTGAAGGTAGCCGATATGGGTATCAAATGAAAGGTCTTGATGAGAACTTTTCAAAACAGGTCTTAATTTGGCAAAATTTGCTTCGGGGGGCGCACAGGGAGGGGAAATACACGAAAAATTTGTGTCCCCCCCCCTCGCGATTGGACACCTGTGATCCGAAAAATCTGAAAAAAATCAGGAATATAGGCCTTAGTGAGTACAACAACAACAAATACGTGAGAAGTCGCAATTAACTCAACTTTGTTAGTAATAGTATGATTTATCAATTTTATGTTTTCTTGAATAAAATCTTAACGGTACCCTTAAATTCAATGAAATTCGGTACGTGGATGTCTATTTATAAGATTGATCTATCCTGAAAGTTTCATAAAGATTGAATCATATTTAGCGATGTTATAGCGGCTTGAATTTTCCTGTATTACTATGGAACAATATGCGCTGCATTTATTACTATGGCAACATATGGCTATGGAACAGCATGCGCTTTTTACCGACTCAGACACTACAGTTTTGCTAGGATTTGCATGAAAATTTCAGGAATGATAGGTCTCATGTATATCTTTGAGACTCGGTTCAGTTAGTGGTATCAGGAATAGTAAAACAAAATGGTGGCTGCTTTAAATGCGAAGGTTGAATAACTTTGAGTTTTTTTTTTCCCAACTTCAACGTTTAAGGTGCATGCTTTGAACACTTGATTCAATTTAATGAATGACTGAAAATGAGTACCTACAATTAATGCTCATAAGTGAAACAAGTCAAGGAGGCGGGAGAGAGCTCCTAGCAAAAGGGTTTTGTAACCATTCTAGGATTCGAAAAAATTGGCCATTAATCGATGATAACAGTACCGGAGAGTCGCCCCTGAACAAAAAATTCATCAAACGTAGCCGATATGAGTATGAAATAAAAGTTTTCATGGGAGCTTTTCAAAACAGTTGTTAAACTGTCAGTTTTTGCTTCAGTGGGAGCACAGGGGGGAAATACATATAAAATGTTTTTCCTCCCTCGCGAATGGACATCTGAAATAATTATCAATACCAAAAAACCTCAGAAGTCGAAATTCGTTCAACTTCGTTAATAATAGTATGATCTTTGTATTTCATATTTTCTCCAATAAAATCGTTTTTGACATGTTTCTTGATTTGATTCGATCTGGTGACTGCATTTTGTAAATTGAATACAAAACCCTTCTGACATGAGCGTAGGTCTGTTTACCCAACTTGTTATATATTTCATCTTCGACGGCTTGGACGTACAAGTGGAAGACGGATGCTAGGGAATGGTCTCACGAAAACATTAAGAGGCCACAAATAAAGTTCGGAATAAACAATTGGTCTTACTACGGGATGCTCGACAAACTATATACCATACAAGAAGTGTTTATTTAGCGGATGAGACCATCAAGCGTCGAGGCGAACATCCAGCTTTAGGCGAGGATGCAGAAAAGTGGTTAGCTGATCACCTATTGCATATGTTAAGGCGTGGCGTTGGAATAAAATTTTAGGCTGTTTAAAAGTACGCGTTTTGATTTGCCGGACGTCAAAAAATTAAACACAATTTTGATAGAATCACAGGAACCGCAGACCAGCACTGGTTTTATCGTTTCAGGAAAAGAAATAGGAATTCAACTATTCGGAAGCCGGAGGGTCTATCAAGGGCAAGAATTGATGGAATGAAAAGAGAAAGATCGGCTTAATTCTTTCCAGACCTTGGAAAAATAATTGACAACAACATTTTAAGGGCAAGATCTGAATCATTTTATGTACAATGTTGGTGAAACGAGAGACTGCCCAATATTACAGTCCACGGGAGTGCTAAAGATATTGTCAATATGATGAAAATGTAACCGTCCTAGCCTGTATGAATGCAGCTGGGCAGTACACACCTCCATTCCTTCTTTTTAAAGGCATACGCAAGTGCGACAATTTTCTAATTAGTATGCCTCTAGGTACTGAAGTTGCCATGTCAGAAATCGACTGGATAACTGAAGAAGTTCTTGAATTGTGGTTGCAGCATTTTACTTGCTATCGGACCCAGGGGAACGTTTTTCTAATTTTGGATGGCAACGCGTCTCACAGGAGCTACTCAGTGGAAGACTGGTGTGGTTCTTACGTCAAGTGGTTGCAAGGCATGTGATGTTTGTGAAGTAAGAAGCACAAGTCTTACTTCACAAACATCACATGCCTTGCAACCGCTGGAAGTAACGTTTTTCAAGTTGCTCAAAACATATCATCATCAACAAGTAACAGCATGACAGCATTCACATCTGAATCAATAGCTAAAACAGTTGCATTTGGAGGACTTTTTCAAATTCTTGGAATCAAGCTGCCACTGTTGGGAATGCTACAAAGGACTACAAAAAAACTGGAGTATTTCGATTAAATGCGAATTTAACACCTGACCGAAAGCTCATTGATGATCGAGTCACAATTCCAATCCCCAAGTGCTGAACAATCATAGTCACAAATGAATGCAAGGATCTAATCTAAAAATAGACAACGTTTTGATGATGCAATGCCATCCACAAGTTCACAACAGTCTGACAAAGCCCAGTCTCTCACCAGCGTAGAAATAATTAGAGAAATTCTTCCATCACCCTTAAAGTCAGCCAGTGCTTCTAAGAGAATACGTAGAACTTTTAAACTGGGCTTACAATTGACATTACCTCTGAATAAGATCAATCCTCTCGAAAAAGAAACAAAAAAGTCTAAAGGTTAGCAAACAAGCCAAGGAAAATTAGGGAAAGACTGAGGAAAAAGAAAATATTTCGAAGAAAATAAAGATTAAAGCAAACGCCCTTCTTTTATTTTTCTGTGTATCGACTCTCATCAGATTCAGGCCTTAAAATCTTCAAGGATAATTTTGATGTCGTGTGAGGACAATTGATCCATGGTACATGCGCTTTAAAAATGATCTTTGGCAACTTCTTCGTTATTTTAAATCGGAGTATAGTAGTTGACCAACCAGATGTAAAATTATTTTGTCTTGTGCGCATAACAGAGATCTATTCATTAACTGCCTCGGATCCGGTGACAATTTGTTTAAATTTATGTTTATGATATATGCTACTTAATATATATCTGAAATCGACCGCAGGATCTGGTTAACATGTACTTTTATTTTAAGACTAACTGCTTGATAATGATATCGGAAGAAGATGTCATCCACATAAAATCTCCTTGGTACATTCACTCATGAGAATGTAGAAGAATGGCTCTCGTACCTATTTGCAAAGTTTGCCGTTATTTAGGTTGGCAAGCGAAGATTTGTCGAGACACTAACCGCTGCTTTCGACGTAAAATGTGCGACGGAACGTTTCGAGGTGCCACAGTCACTGCCTCCCCAATGAACTTCGCATGTGGAGAAGAGAGTGAAAATTTGACTCTTTTGTTGGTGGTAGTAGGTATTTGGTGCTGTTGTTCCGGACTGCTGTGCTCTGGGTGTAAAACTTGAGGGGTTGGTGAAGGTAATAGTGAAAGTGAACGTCCGGGTAGTTGGCCAGGTTGCAGCGTTTGTGGATGTTGTGAAGATGACAATATGTCGGATTGCTGTAGATGAGACGGTTTAAGATGGTAGGTGGAAAGAATTTCGGGGACACCGTTTACGTCTACGACATAGGTGCGGTCGTTAATCCTTTCAATGACTCGGTGTGGTCCGGAGTACGGCTGGTCGAGTGGCTTCTTAACGAAGTCGATGCGGCGGAAAACATACTCGTAGGTAGCCAGGTCCTTGAAGACGAAAGGACGGTGTATGGTGTGTGGCAGCTGGGACGGGGTGGATAGCTCTAAACAGGTGGCAAGGGTTTGTCACAAAATCTTGAGGGTGGCTAGCCGCTGAACCTTGTGCATCAAAAAATTCGCCTAGGAGCCTCAGTGTAGTGCCAAAAATCATCTCAGCAGGAGAGGCTTGTAGAACCTCCTTAAACGTGGTGCGTAATCCAAATAAGATGCCCGGAAGTGCTTGCGGCCACCGTTTTCGAATTCCTCACATTAAGGAAGCTTGATGAGGTCGACGTGGATGTGCTGAAACCACCCGTCCGGCGTCTCGAAACTGCCCAACTCAGCGCGGTTGGGGCGATGCACTTTTGAGAGTTGGTATGGCATGCATTGCTTGGCCTACCGAAAGACATCCTTGCGAAGGCTTGGGCAGAAGAATTTAAGCGCTATGCGCTTTGCGATGGCGCGGCCACTGGGATGCAAAAGCTGGTGGACTATGTAAAGCTTGTCGTCGAAGCGTGACTGGTAAATAAGGCTTGAAAGCCCCGTTGAACTCGATATAGCATGTGGGACTGTCGTCTGATTCCAATCGATGCAGCTTGAGTTTGGGGCTTGATAAGAGGTGTGGAAGTTGGTTGTCAATAGTCTGGGCTTCACTAATGGTTCGGGTGGTGATTTTCGCGGGAAGTTCAATTGCCTCTAAACGTGAAAGTGCGTCGGCCACGATGTTATTGTCCCCTAGTGTAAATTTCAACTGAAAATCGAATTGGCTTATGTAGTCTAGCTGTCTGCTTTGGCGGGGTGAGGGTTTGTCCGAACGTTGCAACAATGCAAAGGTGAGCGGCTGATGGTCAGTGTTGATGATAAAGTGCTTTCCCTCCAAGATGCGTTGTAAGAATTTGATGGAAGCGAAAATTGCCAGGAGCTCGCGATCGTAAGTTGAGTAGCGCTGCTCAGTTTTGGAAAGCTTCCTCGAGAAGAACCCTAGGAGCGTCCAAGTGCCGTCACTCTGCTGCTGCGCCGATGGCGGAATTGGGTGAATCAGTGCAAAGAGCCAAAGGATGCAAACTCGAGAAAAAAGCTGACGTAGCTGTTGCGGTGATGCCTTGTTTGCAGCGTTCGAAAGCTTCTTCGGATGTGGGTGTCCAAAAAAGTGGTGTATTTTTGGTGTTGCAACCTGTCAGCTGGCTTGGGAAATTGTGCTATGGCCTGTGTCTTTGGAGCTGGTGGTCGAAAACCTGACTTGTTCGCTTGATAGCCGGCAAAAACAACCTCATCCTGACCGATTGGACATTTGCCCCAATTGGCTTGGAGCTTAGTGGCTTGCAACACGGAGAGAAGCTGGTCGAGGTGGTGTTGGTGTTGGTTGTGGCTGGCAAAGAACACCAAAATAACATCCAGGTAGACTCGTACAAAATCCAGCTTTCTTTACAAATGGTTAAGGGTGCGCTGCATCATCTGAGCTGCATTTTGAAAGTCCCAAGGCATACCCAGAAATTCAAAAAGGCCGAATGGCGTGGTTACTGCTGTTTTTTTGATGTCTTGGCGAGCGACAGGGATTTGATAAAAGGCACGCTGAAGATCGATGACCGAAAATATAGATCCACTGGCCTCCTGTATTAGATCCTCAATGATTGGTAATAAGTAGCGGTCGGGGCGAGTTTGGGCGTTGAGTTGGCGATAATCTCCAGTGGCTTGCCACCAGCCCTCGTCTTTGGGTACCATGTGGAGAGGGCTAGCCCATTGGCTCTATGATGGTCGAATAACACATCGCTCCAAGAGAAAATCGAATTCTGCTTTCCTTTTGTATTAGTCTCCAAAAGTGTTTGCAACGCTGCATGTGTTGATGATGGCGCTGATACTGTGCACTGATGGCACTGGGCTGAGGTCCCAAGCTGTGGAGATATTCGTAAGGTCGTCCAGAAGTCGCTGATTTAGGAGGTCAATAAGTAGACCGTGACATTTAAGAGCGTCGGCTCCAAGGATAGCAGTCTGGACATCTACGATCACAAATGTCCAGCAAAATGGATGGCGTAATCTGAAGTCCAGTGTGAGTTCCTGGGTGCCAAAAGAGGTTATTGGCATAGCACTGGCCACTTGTAGCTCGAGGAATTGTTTATGAAGAGGTCTATTGATGAAGCACCTACAAGTAATGGAGAGAGAGGAGCCGGAGTCCACTAGGAACCGAGTTTTGTTGGTTTGGTCGGAGATGTACAGGCATATTCGGATGTGTTGCCGAAGTTTTCCGCCGAGTACAGCGCCGGTGATCATAGTTTTTCAACCGCCTAGTGTTGGCGTCTAGAGCTAGGGACGAACAGGGCTGTTTGCACCGCATTGCAAGGGCTCCATGCTTGCTGTGATACCAGCAATGTCCCGTGCGACAATCCAGTCCCGGAGTGGCGAAGCGTGCTCTTCGTTGGCTCAGATTTCTTGATGATGGCCGCTCCCGCAACGTTTAGGCATTGGTCTGTGGTTGCTGGAGCGCCTCGCGATTCAGAGTAAACAGCTGTGCAATCGCTAGGCGCAGGGCGGCTAATTCGACCGCAAAATTGTCCACGGAATTACGTGGTGAGGAGATGCCAGATGATGGAGTGGTTGCGCGCATTGATGGTTGAGCAGAAGTGGCCATCACTGTTGGGCCCATATCGTGTGCTTCGTCTGCGACCGCGGTAAGCTTGTCTAATGCCTGATTTTTGATCAGCAAGAGCATGCTCCGCGTTTGCTGGTCAGGAGATCAAGCTACCTCACCCGAAGAACGTCGTCGCTGACGCGTGTACAAGCCAGAGAATGCATGCGGCGCAGTAGTTATGAAGGTCGCTTGTCTCCAAGCTCAACACCTGTAAGCAGCTTATGCAGCTGTGCATCAGTGAGGCGGGAGACGATGGCACCTTTCAACACCTCGTATCGCTTCCGCTCTGGTCACGCACGAATGATGTCTGCTACCTCTGCGATAGTGTCGTGGTCCAATGATGATACCGTGAGGTGATACTTCGTTGCGTCGTTCATCACCTTGTGGACCTGGAATTGAGACTCCACCTGGAAAAACTAGAGCTCAGGGCTGGCGCGCCAAAAGGAGGGTAGTCTGCATTGGCCGATGGCGTTGACCTCCTGAGCCGGTGGCAGGCCCTCGATAGGTGGCGCTGGAGGTGCTTGTTGCGAGAGAGCAAAGTCCATGGTTTCTTCGTTTTTCCCGTGCACCATGTTGTCGCTGTTCTTTGTTTGTTTGATAATGATATCGGAAGAATATGTCATCCACATAAAATCTCCTTCGTACATTCACTCATGAGAATATAGAAGAACGGCTCTCGTACTTATTTGCAAAGTTTGCCGTTATTTAGGTTGTCAAGTGAAGATTTGTCGAGGCACTAACCGCTGCTTTCGACGTGAAATGTGCATCGGACAACTTGCCAGTTGTCAAGAAACCTGTGAGTGCACTATTTGCATTCATTGGAAAAAAATTCATCTATTTAACCTCTTTGGTGATAATGGGTATGTATTTCTCGTACCGAAACCTTTTCACATATCATGCCCCGCATCCTTTTATCTGGGTAATGAAACGTGTGCATTGTGGAATTTTCTGTTTTTGTTTATAAAGAACTTATTACCAATCAATTCAATTGACTGGCGAAAGACTTATTGCACATTATTTTCCAATTTGCCTAGAATGGAAATCATAACAAATCCTCAAAGTTCTCTTTTCGTAAATTAAATACTTTTCTTCTATATTTTACCATCCCAATCATCCAGTATACGTTCTCCGACTTTCCTACACTCTGCAGAACAATTTATCATAAAATTAATATAACGTATAAAAGATTCTTACGTGATCCTTCAATATTTCATAACGATTGCGGCGGTTTAAAAATATGTCGTCAATTTTCCGATTTATTCTTATTTTTCATTTCCAGTTTCCTACCATTCCTGTTGCGTTGCAACAAAAAGAAAATGCTGTCAAGCATAGCCGAAACCGATATTTTCTCACCCCTCGATCGACTATTGTTCGTCGAACAGAAAGTGAGGAAAAAGTGAAAAAGGGTGGAAAGTGGCCATCATCCGTCCCAATTCATATTTTAAATTGATGTATCATCAATCTTATGGGCGAAAATAATGCATTCGATATGAGTAAGCGGGTGTGTGTGTGTGCGTTTGATATGTGACGAAAATCTATGCTCTGTTGTGGTCATTTTATCGATTATGACGAGCCCATATTGAGGTTTTGTGATTGTGATGTGAAATAAATTTTTGAGTGATTTATTTCAGCTCGGATTACAGTTAGAAGGGATTTTGTTTGAGCATATCTCTTATTAAAGGCTGGTAAAGTTGAAATTTCGCCAATGTTACGTGATATTATATTCATATGCGTCATATATGTACGTGTTCAACACATAGTATCAGTATTAGGTAAATACATTTTAGGTTAGAAAGGTCCTTCATTTTTTTTGGCAAGGCATAAAATACCGCTGTTGCGGTTTCATATATTTGAGCAAATGATGAAACTCAGCAAGAAATAAGTTTAAATTAAATTTATTCACTGTAACCTTTAATTTATCATTAGGTCTGGATGCTTATATAAAGACAAAGGATAATTTTTGCGGAGACAAAATAGGCAAGCATTGAAAGACCTGACAGAGTTTATAATTTTTGTTTAAAGGAGCTTCTTAAATATTTTTTGCTCTGGTAAGCACAAGAACGTAAATTAGGATTTTTTGGATGGCTTCGAGATTAATGATTTCAATTCATACAGGCATGCATGCAAGAGATGTGTGCTCTCCTTGCCTTTTTACATAGTTTGACATCATGGTATAAAGAATAACAAGGTATGCTCGCTCACGAAAGCTGGATCGCCATTTAAAGCTTTTGTGACGTCACATGGATCGAATCGGTTGGATTGGCAAATGTTGATTTCTTTTCCAATAAGAGGTGTTATTTTAATATTAAAAGGAAAATGCCATTATTTTAATACAAATGATTGGATGTTTATTTCATTATAAAGAGAAAGGTATGCCGTTAATAGTTAAAAATAACATCAGGCAAATAATCACCACAACCACGCTTGCAGGACCATATCCTTTTCATGAAATTTTCCATAATGAAATCCAATAATAGGTGTTATTTTTAATATTAAAAGAAAAATGCCATTTTTTAATATAAATAATTGGATTTTTATTTTATTATAAAGAAAAAGGTATGCCGTTGAAAATAACATCAAGCAAATGAAAAATAACATCAAGCAAATGACCACCACGACCACGCTTACAGTACCATATCCGTTTCATGAAATTTTCCATAACCAAATCGCAAAGTGGCTGCCCTATGTCTTCGATAGCCTCACGAATTCTATCTTTGAGGTCTTGAGTCGACGCTGGGCTATTGGCGTAGACCTTTTCTTTCACGTGGCCCCAAAGGAAGAAGTCGCAAGGTGTTAAATCACAATATCTATTCAAAATAACACCTCTTATTGGAAAACACTATATTCAGAATTTAATAACTTAATCTACCGATATTGATCTCAATAGTAAAGCCAACGGAGTGTTTCATAGATGTAAAAAATATTCTCGACTCAAACTGAATCTAGGCATGCGCAAGATTAAATATAAACGAAATTATAAAAAAGTGAGGGAAACATCTCCATGATAGCAATGTGATATTTATAATATGTAGTAAAACCGAACTACCTGCATAAAATAAAATATAAAATTGCCTGCAACTAATGCTTGCAATATTTGAATTGATAAAAATTCGATGGGATTTGTCAATGAGAACGTTACGTGTCTCGTTGATTGTCCTTGAATTCGAATTGAATAAAATTTTAAAATTAACGATCCCCTGAAAATCGTTTATGCTGTCTGAAAAACGTCGCATTGAATGAAACGTTTGTCTCCCAATTCAAGAATTGAAAAAAATTCATTTTTCTTAATTTGTACGCATCACTTACTTTGTTGCTTATAAATAAATTGAAATTAATGGATAATTAAAGATAATGTATTGATATTCCAGAGATGAAAACTAGTTAATGTATTTAAAATATTTGCTATAAGTGTACCTTAATCTGATCAGATAATAATATATTCAACATACTATTAACTAAAAATGCACACCTATACCGAAGCAGAGCAATTGCATTTATTATATGTATTCCTAGAACTTGAAGATTTATTTATATTAGTATGAGCATAAAATTAATTACAAAGGTAAAAATCAAGCAAGAAAATGGATTTTTATGAGAAATCCCTGATTTTATTTCAAAAAAGTCCTGAAATCCATATAAAATTTATTAACAAATGCATTCTATCTGAAAGCTCCGATCCATGTGACGTCACATAAAAAGCTTTTTTCATGAGCGAGCATACCTTGTTATTCTTTATACCATGGTTTGACATGTTTGTTAAGTTCTATTAACTTACTGAAAAGCTTTTGTAGATCATTCGCTTCAAGTTGCTTAAGAAGTCACAACTTCTATCCAGTCTATAAAGTTTGAAGACTGCAGGTATAATATTCTTGAGAAAAATGGCCAGTACATACAAAGAATATGGTTTTTCTCCTAATATCTTAGACGAGCAGGCAGGTGTGCGACGGAGACTGTCGTGATGGAGGATCCATGAATCGGCAATCTCCGAACGGACTCGGCGAACCCAGGCGATTAGTCGACGGAGCACCTCTCTGTAGTACTGGCCGTTTACAGTTTGGCCGGGTGGCACAAACTCTTTGTGAACAATGCCTTTCACGTCAAAGAAAGCAATGAGCATCGATTTCACCTTCGATTTGCTCATGCGCGCTTTTTTCGGTCGTGGGGACGCCAGTGTGTGCCACTCCGAACTCTGCCGCCTCGTCTCAGGATCGTATTCGAAAGCCCACGTCTCGTCTCCTGTAATAACGGGGTAAAAAAACTCTGGTTCGGTTTGCTAACACGTTGCTCGATCGTACGCTCCATTTTAACTCCGACGACGTAACTGAACACGCACTCCGCTCTCGCTCGATGCTATCTCTCCAAGCGCTTGGAGGCAACTGCTGCAGCCCAGTTAGACCCTCACCACCACTACAGCACCAGATACCGGTTAGCAGACGCCTTGACGGTGCGGGGCAGGCTCAGTCCGGTTAATTATTATACAATTCCCGATTAGACTCATGGCGGTGGATTACTTATAATTCTTATTCATAGCACTATAAGCCTTCTTGAGCCTTCGCTTCCTGCAAATAGCGCCTCAAACTATCTCGGTCTATTGACCACTTCCTCCAATTTTAAAATGCGGAGCAGCGACGAACTGTATTCATCAACCGATCAGACAAATATTTCTTCGCTTTCCCTACTGGTCTCCGACTGGTCTGTCGACTTGTATAGTAATGTACCTCGTGTATTGATAGATAGTTTCCTTATGACGTTCTCCAAAGCCAAATTGGATAGCAATGAGGCCAGGATATCTTCTTGTTTTAGTCCGACTTTATTTCAAAGGCATCGGGGAGTTGGTTGAACTTAGGAGGTCGTCGACGTCATTGTAATTTTGGTAGGATGGACTAATTTGCTGGGGATATCAAAGAGAACAATTATTTGGTACAGTACGTAGCGATCATTACTATCGTATGCTTGCTTAAAGCCTACGAAAATTTGGTGTAGGTCTATATATGTCGAACTCCCAGCATCTTTCAAGTACCTGCACGGCAGTGAACAACTGGTCTATTGTCGATCCATCTGCTCTAAAACGACCTTGATACTCCCCAATAATACGGTTGGCGTATGATCCGATTCTATTTTCTTAAAATCTTTGAAAATATTGTGTGTGTCGTATAAAGCAGTGATATGCCTCTATAATTTTCGCACTGTAGCTTGTCAGTTGCTTAAAGTCAACGAAAATTTGGTGTACGTCTATGTTGAACTCCCAGCACTTTTCAAGTACCTGCTTGACCGTGAGAAATCGATCTTTTGTTGATCTATCTGCTCTAAAGCCTCCTTGATACTCCCCAATAATACAGTTGTTGTATGATCCGATTTTACTTTCTATGATCTTTGAAAATATTTTGTATGCCGTACCAAGTAGTGATATGACTCTATAATGTTTATAATTTTCGCACCGTATCTTGTCACCTGTTTTGTGGATAGGGCATATAATTGATTGGCTCCACCCTTTCAGCATATGTTCTTGTTGCCAAATGTGCTGGATGACTTTGCTTAGCTGTATGAACATCGCTGCCGCCATATTTGATGAGCTCCACTGAAATCTCATCGATGTCTTACGCTTTATTATTCTTTTGGGCTTTGACAGAAAAAATTTCATTCAAAGTTGGTGTGCGGAAGCTCTCCACAGACATCCATAGGCTCCGATGTTCTGGAGCTATGCGGAGGATTAAGTAGGTTCTTAAAATATCATGCCCATCTTTAATTAATCTTGTTTTCTTCAGCGATGATATTGCCAATGTCAATTACGACAGAGCATGGTTTTGAACTGATAAACATGTTTCAGGTTTTTCACTACTTTTTATGCTTCTCTTGTGCTGTCGCTGGCTAGCCTTAAATCTATTCTTCTCAATTAGTCGTCGTAGTAATTTCTTTTCTTTCTCTTAATTTTCTTATTCGCTACACTGCTCTCTCTTCCTGATGTTCCTACTCACGTTATCATTGCACAACTAAATTTGTTTTGTCTAACGCATTTTGGCATTTACCATCAAACCAATCATTTCTCTTGCGCCGGGCTTGATGTCCAATCCTCTGTTCTGCCACGGTCCTAATTTCCGCTTTCACTTCCATCCAGAGTTAGTTGCTTGTCTTTGGCGATGCGCCTGGGAGCCAGCAGATTGTTGAGAGTCTCCATGAAGTTTTTGGCCACAGACGCCGTTTGGAGCCTTTTGATATCAAAGTTCTGTAGTGGGCTGGTCTTCGCCCAGCTTTATTTAAACTTGCTTTGAAATTCGACATCAATAGATAAATTTGATCAAGTAATGCTCTGAGTTAAAACTGCACCTCGGTACATACGGACGTCAAGTATGCTCGAGGCCCAACGTTGTTGGCTCAGAACATGGTCGATCTGGTTTTATGTGTCGCCATCTGGTGCTAACCCAGGTTATTTTATGAATGCGTCGATGAGGAAGCAGGTCGAACGTTTGAAATTCGTGCTACATGCAAAGTTAATCAGGCGCCCGCTGTAGTCATTTGTCTCATTGTGGAGGTTATATCCTCCATAATTTCCCGGTGAGATAGCTCATTGCCAACAGTAGCGTAGTAGTTTTTTGGCAATGAGTCAGCTAGTCTTTCGGGTTGATTCTAGAACGTTTCCTTTGTTTCTGCGGTCGGGCGTGTATATTTATAAACTAGATTTTAAAATTTTCGCTTTAATACGGATCGCACACAACCGTTCATTGACTGCCTTAAAATTAATTACGTGTGGTTTCAACTCCCTATCCACAATGGAAGTCACTCAGAATTCTTGTTTTTGAGTAGGCTTCCTGCTTTTGAATGTTGTGTGCGATCTCATGTTTGGAATATCATTTCCAGTCCAGCTCGTTACCTAGATTGCCACTATTTTTAATTTATTTTGACAGGCCTGTTGCTTAAGGTCCTTAACAGCACCCGGGGTATTGAGTGATGCCATAGTCTTTTTTCCGTTTACGAGATCGTGGCCGTGAGTCCAATCCATTTCGAGACCCTTCTGCAGGTGTCGAAACATTTTAAGATTTTCCAGGGGTGAGGAATTAGTCCGTCACCCTCTCTGCATTCCGGTGGCATGGTTATTATTTCGATTCCGTTGTCAGGTGCAAAAGATTCGCCTTCACTTTCTTACGTCCCCACAAAGGAGGCACAAGTAGGATTCTGTAGCAGAGCTGTAGACGTATTTGCAATTATTAGCATTTCTCGGTATTTAATGTCCCATTATTGGGGAAACACAGCATTTAATGCCATTGGATTGGGGATTTGGGATGAGGAATCATGGAAGCTATTGGTTGGGAAACAAGGGATTTCCTCCTCCTTTCTCAAACGAACTTGGGACCGGCTACGGTGGAGTTATATTGTGATCCACCTGCTCTAAGCCCACCCTAATAATAATGCTGGCATATGACCCGATTTTACTTTCTAAGCCCTTTGAAAATATTTTGTATGTCGTACAAAGTAGTGAAATTTTCGCACTGTAGCTTGTCATCTTTTTTGTGGGTAGGGAATATAGTCAATTGGCTGCACTGTTTTGGCATAAAGTCTTGTTGTCAATGTGCTAGATGATTTTGTGAATAGCTTCACGGAAACTGCTGCCACCATATTTGATGGGGTCCACTCTATTCTCATCGATGTCTTGCGCTTCATTACTCTTTTGGGCTTTGATGATGGAACGAAACTTCATCTAGAGTTGGCGGAGCGTATGGAAGCCTCCCATAGACATTCATAGGCTCCAGTGTTCTGGAGCTAAGTGGAAGATTAAGGAGGTTCTTAAAATATGATGCCCATCTTCCCTTAATCTTAGTTGTCAATCATGAGAGAGCATGAATTTGGGCTGATAGCTACGTTTCAGGCTTTTCACTACTTTTTATGTTTGTCTTGTATTGTTGCTCGCTAAATTAGCATCGTAGTATTTTCTTTTCTTACTTCTAATTATCTTATTCGCTACTCTTCTGAGATTCTCTCCTTGTCCTGATTTTCCTACCTACCTCATCATTGCACGACTGATTTGTTTTGTCTAACGCATTCTGGCATTGATCATCGAACCAATCATTTCTCTTGCGCCGGGCTTGATGTTCGATCGTCTGTTCTGCCACGGTTTTAATAGCCGTTTTCACTTCCAATCACAGTTCGTTGCTTGCCTTTAGCAATGTATCTGGTAAGATGACAGCTAAATTACTTTTTAATAGAATTGTTTGCAGCTTCATATAAATGAGTTGCATATTTTGAATGATAATTTTTCTGAAAAATTATTAGATAAGAAAAATGTTAGAAGAAGGTGGTTTCGACGTGTGCACTAATTCTCCTCAGACCATCACTCTTAGATACACACCGGTGATGGCGACCACCATGCTCAGAGGTGAGGGAGTTAATTTTTAATTTTTCTACTTATGCAAACTCAATATGTTTTTATATCTGCAAGTTGTATTCAAGGTAAATTTCTCTTGTATTAACTAAACTTTTTTTTTTGTTTTATTTATTTTTATTAATTGGACCATTTCACCCTTTTCACATCAACTCAATTTAAATCTATACGACAAATTTGCTCTACATTTGAAGCTTATCTAACGTCGCGCGGATATCGATCACTCTTTCGGATGGCTCCGATAGCTTTTTACATTACTTTTTATGGTGTTGTTTGCAGCTACATATAAATGAGTTGCATATTTTGAATAATGATTTTTCTGAAAAATTATTAGATAAGAAAAATGTTAGAAGAAGGTGGTTTCGACGTGTGCACTAATTCTCCTCAGACCATCACTCTTAGATACACACCGGTGATGGCGACCACCATGCTCAGAGGTGAGGGAGTTAATTTTTAATTTTTCTACTTATGCAAACTCAATATGTTTTTGTATCTGCAGCTAGCTGATTGTCGAGGGTTTCTCTGAAATTTCGTTCTAGAGACCTCAGTTGGAGCCTTTTGATGTCATATTTTTGTAGCGGGCTAGTCTTCCCTGGACATGCCTTTGAATTCGACATCAATACATTGATTTGGTCAAGTAACGATCCGAAATACCATTAGCTCCTCGGTATGTAAGGGCGTCAAGTATACTCGAGGCCCAACGTTGTTGGATCAGAACATGGTCAATCTGGTTTTGTGTATTGTGAACCGGTGATACTCATGTAATTTTATGAATGCGTCGATATGGAAAGCAAGTCGGACGTATGAAATTTCCGCTATATGCAAAGTCATTCAGGCGCTGACTGTTGTCATTTGTCTCATCATGGAGGCTTCATCCTCCAGTCGGTCCCAGATGAGATAGCTCATTCCCAACCGTTGCGTTAAAATCGCCCAGAACTATTTTTGTGTCGTTTATAGGCAATGAGTCAACTAGAATTTTTAGTTGAATGTAGAACGTTTCCTTCATTTCTTCGCCCTTTTCTTCAGTTGGGGCATGAACATCTGTCAGTCATGTTTTGAAGAATCTTGCTTTTATACGGATCGCATTCAACCGTTCATTGACTGCCTTAAGGTCAATAACGTATGATTTGAACTCCCAATCCACAATGGGGGTGACCCCGAACTCTCGTTTTCCAGTAGGCTTCCCACTTTTGAATTTTGTGTTCGATCTCATGTCCTTAATATCACTTCCAGTCCAGCTCCTTCCCTGGATTGCCAGTATTTTTAATTGATATTGACCAGCCTGTTGTTAAAGGTCCATGACAGCACCAATGTAATTGATTCCATTCCAGGACCCAATGCCATAGCCCTTATTCTGTTTGCGGGGATTGTTACCGTGAATCCAATCTATTCCAGGGACCTTCTGCAGGTTCTGAAACATTGAAGGGTTTTCCAGAGACGGGAAGTTAGCCCATCACCTAGCCTCCATTCTGGCGGCATGGTTATTACTTCAACTTCGATAACAGGTGCAGAAGACTTGCCTCCACCCTCTAACATCCCATCAAGACGGGTGTAAGTAGAATTTAACAGCAGAGCTATGGGTGTATTTCCAGTTTTTAGCATTCTGTGGCATTTAATGTCCCATTATTGGGGAACCAGTAAACCCCACGTGCGACCCCGAAAATATTTACTACAATTTAATTGGGGGTTTGGGATGAGGAATCATGGAAGCTGTGTTTTGGGGAAATAAGGGGTTCTCTCCTCCTTTCTTAAACTGACTTGGGACCATCTATGGCGGTGTTGGTGGTCATTTACTTATAACCGTTCGCAAATCTTTGGTTAGCAGAAGTTGCGCAGACTTTTGTCCTTCTATTCCAGTGAAATGCGCTATGGTTCTTATTAACTCGCCCCCATTTCATGGCTTCCTCATAGTTAACGTTTATACCCCTTGCACCTCCTCCTTCCAAGTATATGAGCGCTTCTTCACCGAGCTCACTAACTTCATCAAAGACTCTTTCTTACAGTGTGATTTGATCGTCTGTGGTAACTTTGATGTGCCTATTCTGAGTTGGGACTGAATTATCTTATTAAATGAGGTTTTTTTACTTTTGCCTTCTTTTATTTCACACTGCTTACTCTCCAAACTAAAGACTATACCTTATTACAATAACAAATTTTTGGATCTCCTATTAGCAAATAATCGTGCTACTTTCTCTTTCGTCAATCTATGCTCCTTCCTCCACGTCAGTCCTGATCTTTATCATCATCATTTAGAAGCTCAATTAACATTTCCTTCTACGCATCGTAAAGTCTTGCCTACGCCTTAAAGGTGTAACTTCCACAGGGCTAATCACAATATCGCCGCTGAACTCAGATGCATTGATTGAAATTCACTCCTCCTGCATGTAGACTACAATAAACCGGTAAACATTTTTTATGAAACACTAAATAATGTTATATACACATAAACTCTCCTATGCGGGGCATCTAGTAACAGTAGTCCAGATCAGTTCTCCTTCAAAGTATCAAATGCTTTACATCTTAATGTATTTGCTTAGTTTCGAGCTTGCAGTTTGATCTGGTTATTTTTCAAGAACGTACGAAGAGTGCCGAAGCTACCATTAAACATAGTATGTGTTCGTACTTTAATGGAATTGAAGCCTCTCTACTTTCCAACAATCCCAAATTCTTTTAGTCCTATGCCCGCTTCCTCAAGGTCCCATCCAATATCCCCGGTTTTCTTTAGCTGCATGATAGTCAGGCTATTTGCAACATCTTTGCTGGCTTTGTCTCTTCCTCTTACTCAACTTCATCTTCTTCCAACACATCTCTTTCCATGTCTCCTGATTCCCTCTTATATTGCCTTATCATCTCTTCATCTGAAATCGAGAATATTTCCGGAGACTTGGAAAATAGCTACTATCTGCTCCATCTGAAATTGTGAAAATTATTGTAATACTCGATATAAATAAAAGCCCTGGCCCTGAT
The DNA here is from genome assembly GCA_963969285.1 of Odontomyia ornata. Classification (NCBI taxonomy): domain Eukaryota; kingdom Metazoa; phylum Arthropoda; class Insecta; order Diptera; family Stratiomyidae; genus Odontomyia; species Odontomyia ornata. The sequence goes on along the minus strand of OZ017740.1, from coordinate 81,631,424 downwards.
GGAATCCCAAAAAGTTTTACAAAATCTCTATCCACTACCTTAAGCGTGCCCTTATTTCAGCTATTATTTCCCGAGCCTCCTTATTATTCTTGTGTATTTTTGGCTGGACTCGTATGCGGGGAAGTGATGGGTTATGCATTCTGAGGTTTTGTTGATTTGGTACACTTTTACATTCTTTAAGGGTTTTTTCCACCCTTTTGATTGACTCTGGGAGGGGGTTAGTTCTTAATTGCATATAGTGGCCCTCTGTTAAGAAATGATCAGCAATTGCTCAACAAATGGCCACTATATGCAATTAAGAACCAACCCCCTCCCAGAGTCAATCAAAAGAGTGGAGAAAACCCTTAAAGAATGTAAGAGTGTACTAAATCAACAAAAACCAACACTTCCCCGCATACGAGTCCAGCCAAAAATACACAAGAATAATGAGGAAGTTCGGGAAATAATAGCTGATTCGAACTCGCTGACTTACAAAATAGCAAAATGGCTAACGAAAGAAATCGAAAGTCCAATAGGACGCAGATCTATCCAGAATTAAGCAACACTAGTCAAGCATTTGGAGGATACCGAAAACGTAAAAACAGACGAGGTTACAGTTTCATTCGATGTGAAAGCTCTGTGTCTGAGTCTATCAGTCAAGGAGGCATTGTATCTTTTTGAAACCTGGTTATTAAACATTAAAAATACAGTTGACTGGAAAGCAAAAGTGAAGTGTTATGTGAAGCTAGCACGGATGTGTATGAACAAAAATTATTTCACTTTCCGGAACAAATTCTATAAAGCAACATCAGGAACGGCAATAGGAAGCTCGCTTTCACCAGTGATCAGCAAGATCTTTATGGCTTATATCGAAGACATCATCGAAAAGGAAGGCTTGATGCCAAGACTCTGGGCAAGATATGTGGATGACATATCGGCCATACTTCCTAGAGACGAACTGGAAAATACCTTCCAATGCATAAATTGTATCCATCCAAAAATCAAATTCACCATGGAAACGGAACAACATGACGCAATTCCGTTCCAAGATATGATGATTATCAGGAATAATGGTAAAATCGAATTCGACATTTATCAAAAACAATGCTACACTCGGGGTACAATAACCAGAGACTCGTTTCACTGATCCGCGCACAAAATAGCGGCGTACCACTCGATGATACACCGGCTGCTGACAACACCGCTAAACGGCGAACGCTATAATCGAGAAAAACAATGGATTATTGACACAGCAAAAATAAATGGGTTCGATTGCAACACAATTGAAAACATAATCCGGAAAAAAGAATAAGCTACAAATACGCAAGCGAGCAATATTGGGCAATCAAAATGCAGAGTACAGGCAAGTCAGTGTAAACAACACGAAATATCTGAAAGAAATCAAAAAAGTAATCAAGAAACACCAGATACAAATAATGACAGCGAACCACCGCTATACGATTCAAACACATTTAGGAATGAAAAAAGATCCTACAACCATGGAAAAAAGAAGCGGTATCTACGGAGTTAGCTGCAACGATTGCCCTAAAGTTTACATAGGGCAGACAAAAAGGCTGGTACCAGTAAGATTTCATGGGTATCTTCGAGAAGCAACCATAGCAGCAAAGCAACCAGGTACTCAAATCAAGTCGTCAATAGCAAAACATATAATCACCTAAAATTATAAAATAGATATTAATGGCCTGGAGATAATAAAAAGTGTAGATTGCCCCAACAAACTAGATGTCCTCAGTCAATATATATACGGCAGATATCTGCAGGGATTAGGATCAATACGGATGAAGCCAATTGCGATTCTAAACTGCTAAGGGTAATTAAAAGCAAGGATAATTAAGTTTACGTTTATTAGTATATAAGCATGTTTGCAGAATGTACTAGTTCATTGTACTGAAGAAATTCACAAATAGTAGTCGAAAACGTTTAAAAAAAAATCCTAAAATAATGTTTAAAGAAACAAAAGCAAATCTTTTCGTTTTATACTCAACTACCCCCAAACATCGACAGCCGATCGCCGCGAATGGGATCAGCTACTAAAGGATACACTGTGGAGTATGAATTTGAAACGGAACTCAACAACGAAATTTAGCCCGAACGAAATAGTATTCGATTTCCTACTAAAGAATATTATCCAGAACCATATCTTATTAGCCCTGAACGAGAATTCACCGACGCAACAGGATGATTTGACACAAACGATACTAATCTAGCAGAAATGTGCCAAACCTGAATATAATATTATGACCGAGCAGAAACGGTGAAAGAATCGATTCGATGAGCGACACAGAAAGTGCTCTGAAGTCTACCAAGAAATCACGAAAACTAGAGCTGAGAGACTGCGGACCTTACTGCATAAAAAAGGCTCTGACCTATTCGTGATCAAAAGCATGTCTAAATGCGAGCAGCCTGCGAAATAGTTCACGTTGGTATACACGAGTGATAAACTGAAACTATGGTGCCATCACATCTAGAATTGGACGAGATGGAAGACTTGGAGGATGCAAAATGTGAGCTCGGGATGAGCTCATATCCATGATTGGCCGAGCTGTCGACACATACACAATGACGACTAGTTCGGAAGTGAGTGTAAGAGCCGTGATTCGGCAATCAAGTGGTAGCTTAGGTATGATGAAGACACATTTAGGGTAAAGTAAATATGTTCGATGGTAAAAGAAAATAACTGTATTTCTTGTATGCGCACCGAAAACGATCCCATTCTGGCCATCTCCTAACAATCAGGATTCCTTTCTCTTTTGGCGCTAATGCCAGCTTATAGATGAAAAACAGTTATCTATGAAAATCTTATCATTCCGTTGCAAAGGTAAGTCTTGGTAGAGTTTTAGCACCTATATTGGATGGAAGTCTAGATGTGGCTTTTCCCGCATAAGTTTCAAAGTCATTCATACAGCTCGCGAACCTGTAACGAGCGAACATCTTAATTTCCCATTTTTGAAGTATGCCTCTTACGTACTACACAATTGGTTCCCAACTCTTTCACGGAATCACGACTGCCCACAAAATTATATTCTACTGATAACATTTTTTTAAACATTCTGCTTCACTTTCTTCAAAAATCGATGGACCTTGAAGAGTATAATTCCTTCTTCTAAAATCTTCTTCTTCTTCTTCTTAGCACTACAGTCCATAAACCAGACACCAAAACCCAAAAACCAAAAAACCAAAAACCGAAAACCAAAAACCAAAAACCAATAACCAAACACCAGAAACCAAAAACCAAAAACCAGAAACAAAAAACCAAAAACCAAAAACCAACAACCAACAACCAAAAACCAAAAACCAAAAACCAAAAACCAAAAACCAAATACCAAAAACAAAAACCAAAAACCAAAAACCAAAAACCAAAAACCAAAAACCAAAAACCAAAAACCAAAAACCAAAAACCAAAAACCAAAAACCACAAACCAAAAACCAAAAACCAAAAACCAAAAACCAAAAACCAAAAACCAAAAACCAAAAACCAAAAACCAAAAACCAAAAACCAAAAACCAAAAAACAAAAAACCAAAAACCAAAGAACCAAAAACCATAACCCAAAAACTAAAAACCAAAAACCAAAAACCATAAACCAAAAACCAAAAACCAGAAACCAAAAACCAAAAACCAGAAACCAAAAACCAAAAACCAGAAACCAAAAACCAAAAACCAAAAACCAAAAACCAAAAACCAAAAACCAAAAACCAAGAACCAAAAACCAAAAACCAAAAACCAAAAACCAAAAACCAAAAACCAAAAACCAAAAACCAAAAACCAAAAACCAAAAACCAAAAACCAAAAACCAAAAACCAAAAACCAAAAACCAAAAACCAAAAACCAAAAACCAAAAACCATAAACCAAAAACCAAAAACCAAAAACCAAAAACCAAAAACCAAAAACCAAAAACCAAAAACTAAAAACCAAAAACCAAAAACCAGACACCAAAACCCAAAAACCAAAAAACCAAAAACCGAAAACCAAAAACCAAAAACCAAAAACCAAAAACCAGAAACCAAAAACCAAAAACCAGAAACAAAAAACCAAAAACTAAAAACCAACAACCAAAAACCAAAAACCAAAAACCAAAAACCAAAAACCAAAAACCAAAAACCAAAAACCAAAAACCAAAAACCAAAAACCAAAAACCAAAAACCAAAAACCAAAAACCAAAAACCAAAAACCAAAAACCAAAAACCAAAAACCAAAAACCAAAAACCAAAAACCAAAAACCAAAAACCAAAAACCAAAAACCAAAAACCAAAAACCAAAAACCAAAAACCAAAAACCAAAAACCAAAAACCAAAAACCAAAAACCAAAAACCAAAAACCAAAAACCAAAAACCAAAAACCAAAAACCAAAAACCAAAAACTAAAAACAAAAAACCAAAAACCAAAAACCAAAAACCAAAAACCAAAAACCAAAAACCAAAAACCAAAAACCAAAAACCAAAAACCAAAAACCAAAAACCAAAAACCAAAAACCAAAAACCAAAAACCAAAAACCAAAAACCAAAAACCAAAAACCAAAAACCAAAAACCAAAAACCAAAAACCAAAAACCAAAAACCAAAAACCAGAAACCAAAAACCAAAAACCAAAAACCAAAAACCAAAAACCAAAAACCAAAAACCAAAAACCAAAACCCAAAAACCAAAAACCAAAAACCAAAAACCCAAAAAACAAAAACCAGAAACCAGAAACCAAAAACCGAAAACCAAAAACCAAAAACCAAAAACCAAAAACCAAAAACCCAAAAACCAAAAACCAAAAACCAAAAACCAAAAACCAAAAACCAAAAACCAAAAACCAAAATTCAAAAACCGAAAACCAAAAACCAAAAACCAAAAACCAAAAACCAAAAATCAAAACATAAAAACCAAATACCAAAAACCAAAAAACAAAAAACCACAAACCAAAAACCAAAAACCAAAAACCAAAAACCAAAAACCAAAAACCAAAAACCAAAAACCAAAAACCAAAAACCAAAAACCGAAAACCAAAAACCAAAAACCAAAAGCCAAAAACCAGAGACCAAAAACCAAAAACCAAAAACCAAAAACCAAAAACCAAAAACCAAAAAATAAACCAAAAACCAAAAACCAAAAACCAAAAACCAAAAACCAAAAACCAAAAACCAAAAACCAAAAACCAAAAACCAAAAACCAAAAAACCAAAAACCAAAGAACCAAAACCCAAAAACCATACCCCAAAAACTAAAAACCAAAAACCAAAAACCAAAAACCAAAAACCAAAAACCAAAAACCAAAAACCAAAAACCAAAAACCAAAAACCAAAAACCAAAAACCAGAAACCAAAAGCCAAAAACCAAAAACCAAAAACCAAAAACCAGAAACCAAAAACCAAAAACCAAAAACCAAAAACCAAAAACCAAAAACCAAAAACCAAAAACCAAAAACCAAAAGCCAAAAACCAAAAACCAAAAACCAAAAACCAAAAACCAAAAACCAAAAACCAAAAACCAAAAACCAAAAACCAAAAACCAAAAACCAAAAACCAAAAACCAAAAACCAGAAACCAAAAACCAAAAACCAAAAACCAAAAACCAAAAACCAAAAACCAAAAACCAAAAACCAAAAACCAGAAACCAAAAACCAAAAACCAAAAACCAAAAACCAAAAACCAAAAACCAAAAACCAAAAACCAAAAACCAAAAACCAAAAACCAAAAACCAAAAACCAAAAACCAAAAACCAAAAACCAAAAACCAAAAACCAAAAACCAAAAACCAAAAACCAAAAACCAAAAACAAAAAACCAAAAACCAAAAACCAAAAACCAAAAACCAAAAACCAAAAACCAAAAACCAAAAACCAAAAACCAAAAATCAAAAACCAAAAACCAAAAACCAAAAACCCAAAAACCAAAAACCAGAAACCAAAAACCAGAAACCAAAACCCAAGAACCAAAAACCAAAAACCCAAAAACCCAAAACCAAGAACCAAAAACCAAAAACCAAAAACCAAAAACCAAAAACCAAACACCAAAAACGAAAAACCAAAAACCAAAAACCAAAAACCAAAAACCAAAAACCAAAAACCAAAAACCAAAAACCAAAAACCAAAAACCAAAAATCAAAAACCAAAAACCCAAA